>JAMQGT020007792.1:25000-48432 GCA_024447675.2 Pterophyllum scalare | reverse complement strand
TATTCCAGTGAGCCTGGAACGGATACTATCATCAGAAAGCATTTGGGTACACAGATAATATTTCATATCAATATTTATATAGAGTGCAATGCATTTGGTTATAACAACTGTTAAAAACATGGAACATCTGTAGTCAAGATTTATGGCAATCTGGTCTTTATGTAGTTTAACAATGTTGTCTCAAATGTTTTTTGTTTGTTTTTTTTAAAAACCAAACTTCTAATTTTATTTATAGAGCCTAATTTAACATTACTTACAGCACCCAGGATGGAAGTGCAAAGTAGAGTGACCCAAATATACATAACCAATGTGATCAATTCAAAAGATCAGCAACAAACAACTAAGGCTAAATGATAAGTGAAAATGACATAATATAACGTTACCTATGATTATAATGAGAATTAAACAGGTGAAAAGGGTGATGGCATAAAGTATAATAGACAGTTATGTAATGTTCCTTTAAGGGTTGCCATGGCAGATCATGTCCCCTCTCTCCCTTATGCTAACTCATCTATTCTTCTTCTCATTCCTGTTTTTACCCAGTTGTCATCATTTACATCCATGCTCCCTGTTAATCTCCGATTTATCGCTTGATTGATTGCTTTTGGTATGTTTGAATATTTATATGTTTATGTGTATTCATGTGTAGTGGACCTGATTTGATTGGGGCCTCTTGGCCAGGTCGTGTTTGTAAATGAGAACTAGTTCTCAAACATTTTTACCTGGTAAAATAAAGGTTTTAAAAAATAAAAAAAATCTGCGTCCATCTCACCTTATCCCTAGCATTCTCTGTCATGCCAATTTTCTGCACGTCCTCCTTCAATACATCCATGGATCTTCTCTGTGGTCTTCCTCTTTTCCTCCTGCCTGGCAGCTCCATATTTATCATACTTTGTCTAATATATTGACTATACTCATAACTAATCCTGTTCAACCTGGTCACGCCCAATGAAAATATTAGCATCTCTGCCACCTCCAGCTCAGCCTTCTGTCTTTTTGTCTGTGCCATCATCTCTGAGCCATACGTCATAGCAGGTCTCGTTAAGCCTTCACGCACATGAATTCAGTCTTGCTTCTATTGACTTTCATTCTTCTCTTCTGTCCAGAGTATACCTCCACCTCTCCAGACTCTCTTTCACCTGCTTCCTAGACATCACAATGTCATCTTCAAGCATCGTAGTCCATGGAGACTCCTGCCTGACCTCATCTGTCAATTTATCCATAACCACTACAATACTATAATAAAAGACAATATACATAAAAAAATGAGACAAAGATGGCTGTAAGGAAGGAAAGGCGAGGGTCACTCACAACAAGCTCTATGGAGGAAGCACTATCTTCATCAGAAATGATAGTGAGGTAATTTATAAAGACTTTCTAGGGTCTCCAAGTCTTTGGCAGTCAGGGGGTTAAGGCCTATGTTTGCATTGAGGGGACTGGGTGTTGACATTTCCCTTGATATTATTTATCATGTTGCTGTGCATTCAAAGCATTACCACAGCAGCAAGAGTAAAACCACATTGCACCATCAAGGGAAGCCACATATGGCATGACAGTGTGGGGTACTGCACAGCTGCATATTCAATTTGTAGAAAGGCCTGGTTGCCTGTTCCCACATGAGCACTCGTGATTCCTGTGAAACGTGACATGTTTACTTGCCATGAAAGTGGTACTGTTTTTACTTTGTAAAGGGTTATGTGTGTAACAAGACAAGGAGTTCAAGACTTTGAGAAACTGAATATCTTAATTAAATCCACGGTGTGTGGGATGAGTTGGAAAACAAGATAATCTATGAAAGACTCACCAGAAGATTAGAGAAATTTAAAGGTCTGCTGTTAATTTCTTGGTGCCGGATAACCACAGGACATGTTCTCAGGTCTTTGTGACGCCATGATGGGTCAGAGGTATTTTGGGGATCCGCCACAATTTTAAGCAGGCGATTTTAATGTTGTGGCTGATCAGCTGATCATGATTATGCCTCCGTTTCCCTTTTTTGTTAAACGTATTTTGAATTTCCATATGAATTATCTGTATTTTTAAAGATTTGTGCTGCCAGAGAAGTCAATGGCATTATTGCTGGTATGATCTAATTGCAAGTTTATGGCTAGTTTCTGGTTACCAGCAGCTACAGAGAGACTAGTATTGTTTTCACCTTGTGTGGCTCCATGTGTGTCATCACATCAGAAGCTGGTGGCTAGAAATTCAGTTTTAAAGATATCTGGACAGATTCTTTGCAGGTGCCCAAGATCAAGATTTAGATGACATCAGTATCTGGAAACTTGCCCTTCTGTCCTTTAAATCAAAAGCTTTTCACACACACAGAAGATTCAATTAACTCGACTTACTGAACATTTGGGCAAGCACTATTATATGGACATCCACTGACCTAAAAAGTTGTCTAATCAGACAAAGAGCTCAACACACTGACTGTAGCATGCATCATAAAATTAATGCACTGTTTTGAAAGAAAAAATCTGAAACTCTGAATGACTCTGACTTCGACTGTGTCAGTGTTTTATAGAGGCATACTTCCTCTAGGAATGTGAGTGTAAATTAAAAAAACAAACAAAACATTACAGTCATCAGAGGCACTTGTGCTAAAGGAAACTTTTATTTGTACAAAAGTGTTACTTAAGAACATCACTGCATGCCTCTGTTTAGTTTGGGGTGTTAACATAAACATATAAGGAAGAAACAGATGCACAGGTCAAAGTTCACTGTAAGCTTTAAAACTCATTTCAGATGTGGGAAAACTCCTCATGTCTCCCTTCTGTTCCGCATCCTCAGTCCGCTCACCCCAACATCTTTAGGCGCGTCTGCATGAATACGACTGTTGCCCTCCGAGGGCACTGACATTAAAAAATTTCCTTCTGTATCCTCCTCTGCTTCTTCCTCTGGGTTTGAACTGCCTTCACAGCTGAACTGCAGGCTCTCTGCCTCCATCACTGGATCATCTTCATCAGCTTCCTCATCTTCTTCCACCTCTGTCTCCTCGTCCTCTTCCTCCACCTCACCGTCCTTGTTCTCTTCCCCGTCCTCGAACGTATCCTCTTTAGGGTAGTGGAAGACATCTCTGTGGTCACTGAAGCTGATTTGCTTCTTCCCGCCACACTGCAGCTCTTTCTTCACCTCCAAACCAATTCTTACTGGTGTTCTTCCAGGAGCAGGCTGGGATAATGGAGGATGGAGCAAATGCCTTTTCTCTGCCTCGGCCTCTTCCTCCTCCTCCTCCTCGTCATCCTCTATGCCTTCCTCTGCTCCCATAACTTCATCTAATACCTCCCCTTCTTCCTCTTCATCCTCCTCATCATCTTGCTCTTCTGTGTCATCCTCCTCCTCTTCTTCTTCATCTTCATCTTCCTCTTTCACTATGGAGAGTTTCCTTGCCATAACCTCTTCATCCTCTTGTTCCATTCTCTCTGCAAGGGCCTCAGCAGTGGGCTGTGTGTGGGGTTCTTCTAGTTTAACTGTCTTAAGTCCACGTCTGGGACAGGGTTCATCATACTCTGGGTATGTCTCCTCTGGGTAGCCTGCATTGGTGTACAAAGAGAGACCTCATCAGACAGCCATTGTGGATATTTGATAGCAATTTAATATAATTAAAATTCATTTTAGTTTGGAAGGCAAAATCCACAACTGTCACAAATTCAGCAAA
This sequence comes from Pterophyllum scalare, assembly GCA_024447675.2. Lineage (NCBI taxonomy): Eukaryota > Metazoa > Chordata > Actinopteri > Cichliformes > Cichlidae > Pterophyllum > Pterophyllum scalare. The sequence continues at coordinate 44,777 of JAMQGT020007792.1, read as the reverse complement.
TGCACCTTCCCAGTCTGCACCGTATGGGACCATCTCAGCCTCCATCTCTGGGGAGGCTCCCTCCAGTCGGCCCTCTTGCATCAGCTGTGTGATCTGTCTCAGTTGCCTAAGTAATTTCTCCTCCTTCTTTGACGTTGTGGTTTTACTCCTCCTTCGTCTGCCACTAGAGAGCAGCACAGTGATAAGATAGAACTGCCAGGGCAAATCACTCTGTTCCTGATTAATGACGTGGTCTTTCTGCTTTTATCTTCCTGCTTAAAATGATTATTTTGTCAAAATAATGTCCAGAAACTATGTATTCTGCAACTAATCCTTCCTTATTTATCTAGTTTATAGCCATTTTATACAATAATTAACTGTTTAAGAAAATAATACATTTTTATCTTTCTTGCCACTTCAGAGCTAATTTATTCCAATATGAAGCTACTCCTACAGTGCTACTGAAAGCGAAACACAAGTTGGTCAAAAAAAAAAAGTGTTACCTCCCAGAACAATTGCTCCTCTTGGAGACAATCCTCTCCATCATCGCTTCTGTTTGCAGCAGCCTCTCCTGTAGCCTGGCGAGCTCATTATCAGTGACTACACAATTTAGAAGAGACATAATTGTTTTAATGTTAAAATATTGTGTACTTCTTTGCAAGCATAGTTCATATGAATTACGTGTACATGTGTAAAATTAGATACACATTGAAGCTCAAATTCCTTTCAGGATAGTGTAATAGTGTATTTTGTACCAGTAAATTGTATCAGTAAATTGTGTCATTATGAGCCTGTTAAAGGTACCAGAGAAAAGTTTTTGTGATTGCACTGGGTGAGAAGTACTTACTAATTGTACGCTTCCTGTTTGCCATGGTTACTGTAAAGTACTTTCCTGATTTATTAGTCTTCCCCCTACATGTCAGCTGTGAGCATAAACATGATTATAATTAGATTAATTTAGCATACAGTTACGTTTATTATTATTACTATAGCAAGCACGGCAGGAAGTTAATAACACTGCGCAAACAGTAGAATCTTCTTGCCACACCTAGAGTTCAGCCATGGAAATTACCTTATGGATAATATACACAATGTATAGAAGGATCCCAAAGCCATATAAGGGTATCACTTGAGCCATCAGGTTGTATTTTTTGCCTTGTCTGATGCCTTTTATTTTTGCCATTGTCTCCACACTGTGTGCCACTGAATACGGAGGGTCCACATCCCACTGTTCTGGGTCCTCTGGCACTGACAGCTTACGCATGGCAGGAGGGTAGAACCCGGGTCCAACTACGAAAACAGTCATTCGATCAATAAGACAATTAAACAAACGTACCATGAAAAATATGCCACAGGAAGTCCATTCTCAAACATCAAACCTCTTGTATCTTTAAGTAGGCTTGAAGTGACAATTATTTTATCCATAAAATCTCCAAGAAATTTTAAAATATCACAGTTGATGATGTCTTGAATTTTTTAAAATTTAATTCTATTTTGTTTTCACAATTATAAAGGATTCTTTTACCTTCATATATTTCAGCTCAGTTTTGCCAACAGATTATTTATAAAAGAGATCCAATTTTATAATGATGAATGAAGTGATTCATGCGGATGGGATCAATATTTGAGGACAATGTCAAAGACATAAGGTCAAAGCAGCTTGGAAAGCTCTGGGTAAAATGAAATTCGGATGTTTTATTTATTTATTCATTTATTTAAAGGAACTTTTAGTTTTTTCTATTTCAGAAACGTGAGTCTGCATTATTTTCAGCATCTGATGTTTGCAGCAGTTGCACAGGCCTGCTGATGCTTCTGACCATCAGTCTGTTTTAGCATTTATCTAAAATCCAGCTCTGTGCTGCTCCCATGTGGTAGTTAACTAGCACTACGTGTACAGCCATATATGACTGTGTAGCTGGTTAAAATTGGCCTGCAGAGAAACAATCATTTCCAATTTCACGGCATAGTGAGAAGGTACACGAAAAAAAAGAAAAGAAAAAACAAACAAAAAAAACCAGCAAAACAGCGTCTCCTGGTAGCTAGACATTATGAGGCATTACAGCAGGCTGCTGTTTCCACCTGTATCGGAGATGAAAACTGAGTCCTACAGACATGAAAAGCTAGCAGGCAGGAAAAAAAATGTTTACTTTCCTGAACTTTGGGCACATCTAAATGTGGCTGTAAAGAAGAGAGAGGGTCTCTGTTTGGAGCAACAAGGCAAGAAACTGTGAGGAAAGTCTGCAGTTCTATATTTGTGTGTTAGCACGGACTGTAAAAAGGGTTTCATACTGTCTGCGCTTGCTAGCAGGCATAAATTGGCTCAGTTACCACAGTTAGCCACAACAGAGGCAGTCCAAAACACAGCACAGAGGAAGCAGTCTGGAAAACTGCCGTGGCAATAGTGAAATATTTAGTCTCCTTAGGTTGTTTGTTGGCCAGCAGTGGTTACTCTTTGGGTAAATTTTGTAACCACCCATTGTCGCTTCAAACCGAAGACGTGCAGTGAACCTAAGGCAAGTTATAGATGTTAGGCTGTGAAAATGACTGTGTATTTAATACAACTGGCCTATAAAAAAAGACAAACTGTACCCTAATGTCTAAAATCAAATCACTAACCACAGTGCTTCACACTGTTGTGCTGCTGGACTTGCTCTCCAAATGGCTCATTCCTCCATAAATAATATCCAAGAATAATGCCCACTGCACAGCTTTCTAGTTTGGACTGCAGTATGTTAATATTTCATTTTCATATAACTGTGGTGCAAATTTAGAAATTCTTAAGCATTGCGTGTTGTTTATGGTCTAGTGTCAAATCACTTCAGGTTTATATCTTCTAAGATGTGTCCCTGCTGTGATGACTGATCCGTTTGGACAGCACCTTCAGGCATGTGCTTCTTACTGTGTGAAACTGCTCTTAAGATAAGTCCAATTAAAAATAAGTCAAATGCTGTTTTGTTTTTTTTTGTGAATGACTGTTAGCTGTTCAAATGAGAGGGTTTAAATACTGTCTGTTAACACAATACCTCACGCTTACCATGAAATCAAATTTAAGTAACAGTAGCACAATGCAACACTAATTGCTCAGATTTAGCGCAGATAAATGTTAAATGTGCACGTCCGTTTCATTTTAGCAACAGAAATACATGCTCTTCAAAATATTAAATGCACAGTTTTTTGTTTTTTAAAAAAATCCATTATCTATTGTACAGTGTAACATTTTGGCAAACTTGTGTGAACTACAAGGATGGGGCCTGTAAGTCTGGCATACTCTGTATAGAATAACAGCTGGCAATAACAACAGCAGCATCACCAAAATAAATAAATAAATAAAAAGACCACTGGAGATGGAGCAGGATGGAGATGGATGGATGATGATCTGATAAGCCGTCTTACCCTCAGGCTGCCCCATCTCCTGTTTCGCTCGGGGCAAAAGCATTCTGGGCAGAAAGAGAGAAATGCAGAGAACAGAGCATGATAAAAGTGTAACCTTCTGGCAAGTTGTTATTCGACATTTTGTTCCAGAAAATGACAGCCACGCATTAATTTCACTTGAACGGGAAAGCTGGTATCCACAGATGTTATTGCTCATCTGGTGATGCTCCTGCTCAGATTAGACCAGATTAGAGCAGCTGCATTCAAGTGCTGTTGGAAATATTGAGCAGCAAGATGGTCTGAAATTCTCCAGAGAGGGAATACAACTGGCAACTACTATTATTATTATTATTATTAGCCATCCATCCATCATTTATTAAGTATATGAGTTTTTAAGTCATATACAGCATTCAAACAGGGGGCTGGATCTCCTAAAACTGACAGACATCATCTAGGTGCTCTGAACACTACTAAACTGGTTACAAAAAATACCTGGTTGAAGGGAAGGAAACTGATTATGTTATGGCTTACTGTTGGTGGTTCAATGAACAACAAACTGATCAGTACTTTTCTAAAAGCAGTGAAATGATAGTAGCAGGAACCTACAATCTCAATTAGCAAAAACTTTGGACACTGTGTAAAATGTAAATAAAACCAGAATGCAATGATTCAGAGATCTCATAAACTCCTATTTTATTCACAGTGGAACACAGGAAACACCAAATATTTAAACTGAGACATTTGACTATTTCATGAAAAATATTAGCTCATTTTGAATTTGATGGCAGCAACACGTCTCAAAAAAGTTGGGAGGAGGGCATCTAATAGCTGGAAAAGCAAGTGGTACTAAAAAAGAAACAGCAGGACGAACGTTTTATGACCAATTAGGTTAACTGGTAACAGTAGGTAACATGATTGGGTATAAAAAGAACATCTCAGAGAAGCAGAGTTTCTCAGAAGTAAAGATGGACAAAGGTTCACCAACCTGCACAAAACTGCACCTACAAATTGTAGAATGATGTTTCTCAACATAAAATTGTGACGACTTTGACTTTCCCATCGTCTACAGTACCTGATATTGTCAAAAGACTCAATGAATCTGGAGAAATCTCTCTGCCAAAGGGACAAGGCTGAAAATCAGTATTGTATACCAATGATCTTCTGGCCCTCAGGCAGGCCTGCAATTCAAAACAGGCATGATTCTATCATGGAAATCGCTGCATGGGCTCAGAAACACTTCCAGAAATCACTGTCTGTGAACAAAGCTCAACCTGCCATCCACAAATGCAGGTTAAAGCTCTATGATGCAAAAAAGAAGCCATATGTGAACGTGATCTGTTCTGCGGTCAGATGAATTGAAATTTGAAATTCTTTTTGGAAAACATGGATCCTCCAGAATAAAGAGGAGAGAGATCAGCCAGCTTATTATCAGGGCTCAGTTCAAAAGCCTGCATATCTGATGGCATGGGAGTGCATTAGTGCTGATGGAACTGGCAGCTTGCACATCTTCAAGGATTCAAGGTTGTTTCAAGGATTCAAGGTTTTTTATTTGACATTTGTACATGAACCCAGGTCTAGACGCATTGGAATTTTTTGTACAGGGCTCTCTTGTAGTCAAACAAGTATAAAAATAGAGCAATAAGTATAAAATATAGAACAGAAATATAGAAATTAAAAACAACATAGAAATAGAAAATATAGAAATTAAAAATCTCAGTAGCAGAATATCAAACAACTGTTGAAACTATATACAATAAGAGGCAGAAAGTATAGAGGTGTATATTATAAATTATGGGGCACTGTACAAAGGATGGTGATATGCGCGGAGAGGACAGTGGTTGGTGACAGTAATAAATAATAATAAATAGACTTGTACTGGGATTGTTTTTGGGGGACAGAGAGAGAGACACAGGGATTCTGTGGGAGTATTGCACTCTGGAATGACACCATCAATGCTGAAAGGTATATACGGGTTTTTCAGAGAAGGTCTTGCATATTTCAGCAAGACCGTGTTAAACCACATACCGCATCTATTACAAAAACGTAGCTTCACTGTAGAAGAGTCCGGTGCTGAACTGGCCTGCCTGCAGTCCACACCTTTCCCCAGCTGAAAACATCTAGAGCATCATGAAATTAAAAATACAACAAAGAAGACCCAGGATTGTTAGCAGCAACATTCCTCTCCCAAAAGTCCAGCAACTGGTCTCCCTATTTGCCAGATGAGACCAACTGAGCAGTAGTGTTGTTAAAAGGAGAGAGGATGCTATACAGTGGCAAACATGGCCCTGTCCCAACATTTTTATGGCATGTTGACATCAAATTCCAAATGAGCTAATATTTTTCTTTAAATGGAACATTTTCTATGTTTTATTGTGAATAAAATATGGGTTTATGAGATTTGCAAGTCATTGCATCCCTTTTTTTAAATATCAATTTTATGTATTCTTTGGAATTGGTGTTGTAGTTTGCACTCCCAGCCTGTAGTTGTATTTGATAAAAGCAGCAGACTGAGTAGCAGAGAATAAGAGCAAACAAAAGCTTATAAGTGTTTTACAGGTTCGCCACACTTGGTGATTGATATTGATCTGGTAAATTCATGTCACGGTGTTACACTGTGGCAAATGACACTGAATCTGTGTGTTTACTGCACTTGGCTGCCCTCTATTTTTCTATAACTGTGCCTTTTCCCATTAAAAGTAAAGCTTTTAGTAAAAACAAATAAAACCACAATACAATAAGAGGTTACACCCTTGAAATGCAGAGCGCCTAATGTAATTTATTACAATATTGACTAATTATTTAAGCTTTGAATGCAAAACTTACAAACATTAGTTTATTTGTTTGTTTTCCCCTGAGATAACACACATCATTTATCAACATTATGTTAAATGTTCCAGATGTTAAATCAGCCATTAAAAACAATAAAACATAAAAGAATAACATTTAAAGCCATTACGGGAGAAACCAAGAGAAACGAGGGCAACAAGCTTAAGAGAACAGAGCAAGTAGTGTGCAAAGTAAAGCGCATATATATATATATATATATATATATATATATATATATATATATATATATATATATATATATAATACAAACAATAAATATTTGACACTTTTGAATATGCAGTTTGCACAAGCATTAACTGTAATACGATAAAGCAAAAGTAAAGCCATTCCAGGTTTTTTCTGGCTTAAAATGTGCCTTTCAGGGGTGGCCGTGCAGGTAAGCGCGACTGGGCTGCCTTACTTCACAGGCGTCTGCATTTTCCTGTTATTTTTGGCCATTTGAAAAAAAAATAAAATTGTATTTTAAGCTTGAGTCAGTTAAACCACCCATTCCCTTTAGGGGGAAAGCACAAAACCTCTTTGGTGGATGCCAAAATGTTTTATGTACATGAAAAACTGCATACAAAGGAATGGCAAGAGTGACTATGTTGTGTATTTAATGGAAAGATGCTCCAGAACTGAGAAGCAGGAAGATATTTTCTTCATTGAAATTCAGATGTCTTGCCTTATTCTTGACCTTTATAATCAACTCCCAACATCTCTCTGTAATAAGAATGCAGTATATAAAGGAGGTGCAATTGACAGGTTAGGTTTTTACAATGGAACTTGAATGCAACACATGACCTATCACCTCATCCACCCTGCAGGCCCTCCGTTGTGTATTTTATACCCAAAAGCAGTAGATGGCAGTGTAGGCTCAGGTACAAAGGTATGACTTGGGGGAAGACAGGCGATCAGAATCCCAGATGTCAGGTAGTATATAGTGTAATTATGTTGTTTAACAGATTTGTCTTGCAATTTTGCAGTGACTAAGGAGGATTTATCAAAAGTGAATTTTCTCCCATTAAGACCATGTGCAGGTTTACCACATTTGCAGCTCAGTGCAGATGGCGCAGCCCGTGTGCTCCTGCAGTTTAGCCGGCTCTAACAAGGCATCACTTCACCAATGGGAAGCCTGTGAGGACCTTGTTACGAGAAACCTTACAATAATTGTATTTTATTATAATTTTGTTGTTTACTTCTTTAATAAATTATTTTATTTTGATCTTAATTCCCCACAGTGTGCAGCACAAATGAAAAATAAACAAAGAATCATGAGCTGGTTACAATCTGAACATTAATGACTCACATGACTGTAAACAAAGCCAAGGAGGCACACAGGCAGGATTCTGCTATACTCTAATAGTGGTGGTGGTGGTGGGGATATTTTTGTCTCAGTCTTTTAGGTCAGAAAGATTATGAATGAAATAAAAACAAAGCTGATCATTAGCCAACAATCAGCTGAATAGAGTTATGAATATTTTACAACAATTCCTGGGTTTAGGTTTACAATGTATTGCTATATTACTGGTTTAGCTCTTTAGGTCACTATAGTAATAAATATTAGGACAGTTCTGATTTGTAGATTTTCTACTAAAGCACATTTAGTTTACATTAAAGGTTTTAATTAGTATGTTCACAGTAATATTTGTGTAAAACACAATGCCTTTTTAATACATGTTGCCCAAAGTAGGGCTTTAAAAGTATCTGGAGAAATGCCATGAAGTAAAACAAAATGTAATTTAATTTCTAGCTCATTTTGTCAAAGGACCGATGAGCATAAGTCTTGCTGGGGCATCCTTCTGTCCATCTGTCCGTCTGCAATTCACAAGAACTGCTGCTCGTCCAACAGTATTGTTCAGAATTTATTCAAACACGCACAGTGATCACTCAGTGGGTCATCACCCAATTTGCGCAAAAGGCAAAGATCAGAGTCATGGTCACAGTTGTTGTTTTTATGGGCACTTTTCCATTTTCACAGGAATCAGTACTCCTTCTATATCGGATTTTAGTGAAACTTGCACACATTGGTCACCTAATAGGTCTTTACCCATATTATGTTCAAGGTTACATTTGTCATTTTACGGTCAATAACCTGTGAATTGTGATGGATCATGTGCTGGATAAGAGCATAAACTACTGGTCATTAGTTAGTACCTGAGGTCTGTGTCCCACAGACATCATCCAACAGCGGCATTCACTGAAGCCACCGTCAACTTGACCTCGCCATGGAGTCCCTCTGTCTTTTGTCAGCTCTTCAACAAGTTGGACCAAGTGGGGATGGTCCTCCTCTTTGGTCTGAAACGCTTTGTCCCTTTAGCTGTTTGGATATGTGAGTCTTGTGAATTTGGCTCAGTCTGAATCCACAGAATACTTCTCTATATCTCCATCCATATTGTTGCTTCCATAATTAGTTTAAATCATCCATAAACACTGGTCTGCCAGCTCCCACACATGTCCAAGCTATAACAATAACAGCGCCATGCTTGACAAATAACGTGGCATACTTTGGATCATGAGTTCCATATTTTCTCCAACACCCATTCTCTTCTACTGCTCAAGTAAAAATAGTGGGACTAGTAAAAAAGGACAAAGCATCAGGGAGTCACTGATTGCAAAGGTTTTGTCTAAACAAGATGATTTTGTTTGACTTCCTGTGTGTGTCTGTACACTTATGTGTCAACCCCTAAACTATGGACTGTATCCATCAAACATATATCTGAGTCTTGGCACAAATCACATTAAATTTGCAGGAGACAAGAAAGTGTCTGAAGAACAAATAAATGTGCAGCTATCTGAATACTGTGGTGTGAGCTTTATGTTTAGTTGTGAAATGAGTTGATTTAGATTTTTTTTAATTCTTAACATGTTTATGTAGTTTCAATAACCTTTTTTTTCCGGAAGATGGAATAACATACAGCTGAAAACAAGGACAACAAAGGGGAATGGTGATGGATAAATACAAAACACTGTTGTTGTATGCACTGTGTACATACAAGAATAGTTCTACTTTGTAAAACAGCTAACCTTGCTAATAAGGGTTAAATAGAGAGAGCGTGCAGAAAAGACATCCCCCTGTAAGATCCATATATAAGTCATACTGTTTATGTTAAGAATCAAATAGCAAAAGGCTGCAGAGTGCAAAGAGTGCTGGAATAAATACTGAATGGACGTGCACAAAGGTCAAGTAGTGTAGGTGTGACCTATGGGACTTATTAGCAAAGACCATTGCAGAGCTGATCCCACTTCCCATCTTTCATAGAATACTTAATCAAAAGTTTAAAGTTTTTTTTGTTTGTTTTTTGAACAGTGATCAATGTGTTAAACCCTCCAGGGGTCAGATACATTATTTATGGTATACACTATTGCCCAAAAGTTTGACTCACCCAGAAAACCTCACTTTTTTCATGAAGTCTCAAACTTTTATTCATCAAAGGAGCTGCGAAGTGAATGGGAAATTTAGACAAAATAATAATTGTATCTGTCAAATGTGTCTGTCCATTTGCATCAATCACAGCCTTGCAGACCTGTAGCCCTCCTTCCATCTGTTGTTTGAGATAATCAGGAGAAATTTCACTCCATTCTTTCTGAAGTACCTCACACAAGTTGGAATGGCTTGATGGGCACTTCTTACATACCATATGGCTCGGCTCTACCTACAACAGCTCAGTAGAATTGAGATCTGGTGAATGCATTGGCCACGCAATCATAGAATACCAGCTGACTGCATCTTCTCTAATTAGTTCTAGTGCATACTTTTGAGATGTGCTTTGGGTCCTGTTGTAGGAGGAATTTGGCTTCCATCAAACACTGTCCACATGGCATAGCATGGCGTTGCAAAACAGAGCAATAGCTGTTCCTTACTGAAGATCCCTTTTATCCTGTACTAATCTTTATCTTCCACTTCAGCAACACCAAAGCACCCCTGAAACCATCACATTTTTCCTCCGTCCTTGAAAGATGGTGTCATGCCCTCCTCCTGCATCTTTTCATTTGTTTTAAGTCTCACCAGTGTTCTTCTTTCTGACCCAAACACCTCAGACTTAGATTAGTCTAGCAATAACATTGTTTTTTTTTGTTGTTTTTTTTAGCTTGTCCAGGCGAAGAGCTGATGAGCTTATGCCATGGGGCGTCTGTCCACATTTCACAAGAATCACTTCTCCTCCTAGGGTATCGGTCAGATTTTAGTGAAACTTGCACACAGTGATCACCTAATGGGTCTTCACCCAAACTGTGCTCAATGTCACATTTGTTGTTTTATGGGCAATAACCTGTGAATAATGATAGATCATGACCTGGATGAGCGAGCAGTCTGCCAGTCCTCATTGTTTGTGTTCTTTTGCTTGTCTTTAATCTTTTCTCTGATTCATTCTTTGCATCCTGTGGGGTGCACTATGAAGCAAATTCAGCATATTTATTCATGATAGCTGGGTTGAGTAAACATAAAATTCTCATCAGAGATGATAGGTATCACATCAGCTTACTTTGTTAACCCAGATTTTCTGCTTCAGCATCTATGTGCACTCACATAAATTGCAGATGTTTGACATGTCATTTGACTTTTTTCTGCACAAAATGGACCAACACAGTGCTGGGAAAAAAAGTGACAAAACGAGCTAAAGGTAATTGCAAATAAGGCAAGAAAGCAATGCTGCAAAAAAACAAACAAACTTCATTTTGTATATTCATATATTTATTTTTACCACTCAGTGCACTCTTAATGCTGCTGAGATAACAGGTGCACATCAGAGCTGCTCAGTTTGAAATTTTATACATTTATACATGATACTCAAGAACTGCATTCAGGCCTGATGCCAAAATCAAGTTAATATTTGGCCAAATCAAAGTGAAATTAATCTTCTTGATTGAATATACCCATAAACATTAGTCAGTTTTCTAATCTGTGTTCATTCGCTAAAATGCCAGCAGTGTAAACCAGGATCATGCATCAAAACATTTATACATATTCTACATTAAGTAAATGAATGTTAATGCCAGGATCAATGTGACCCAGGCTGCTGTAACTTTTATGCATATAAGATTTTAAATAAAAACCTGAGCATAACCTCCTCTGGAGAAACAAAAGTTACCATAGTGATCTCGACATGACACTGAAAACTCTGGCTGTAGGTCTGGATACGGTGCTAATCCATTAATGTTGTTATACCCCTCAGGAATCACCTCTTGACTGTTGATGTTGAGACGGTTTTTCTTTTTTCTAAACGATAACATTTAATAAAGCCACCAACTGAGGCTCTTCAAGCAACTTTTTCTTAAACTGGAGACTCTCATATACTTATCCTCTTGCTTAGTTGTGCACCAGAGCTCCCCATGTCGCTTTCTAATTGTCCAGTTTCTGCTGTTTAGTGAAGAAAGCAGTGAACACTACTGTATAAAATTTTTAGTTTTTATGGCAATTTCTAGCATGGAAAAGGCTTAATTTCTTAGAACTCTGATGAGTTTAAATTTCCTGTCATACTTCATTTATTGCAGATCACTTATTGCGAAATAAAAATAATCTTTTTAGTAAAGTTATTCAGAATTTAGTCTTTGCTAAATGGAGAAAAGCAGCATGCTGAAAGTAATTTGATTCCGACACAGTTTTTGATCAGATTTGTTGACCTCAGTAATTTATTCTGCACTGTTAATTATGAAATCTTTTTCACTACTGGGGGGGCATGTCACTTATTCTGAAAACATTTAGGGTCAGGGTGTTGAGGTCCATAGGAAGCTTTTCTGTTCCAATTTTAGCTCTCTATCCCAACTTTAGGCCATTGCATAGACTTATTTTCAGTATTTTTATTATGCAGATGATATGCAGCTCCACCTATTATGCAATACTCAAAATCCACAGGGGTTTGACTGTCATCATAACCATCTCAGAGACATTCAGAAGTGGATGGCTCAATATGGTACTGAAGCAGGGTAAAAATTGCACTGAAACAGAGTATTTGTCATTCATAATAAAAATGGAAATGTGTTACTTACATGTTGATTTACTCCCACACAGTGTGATCATATATTGAGGAAAACATGGCATATTTTCACAAGATAAGACAAGTCTTTAAAAAAAAAGAAAAAAAGAAGCAATGTTATGTTCAAGATTTAAGCGATATCTTCTCTTAAATGTTGATGCTGCTGTTTGCATTGCTTTTTAATTGTCGAGGTAAACACTTAGAAAGCCAACCCTCAAATTCTTGAATCCCTTTACTCAGGATGCAATTGATTAGAATTACAATGAGAATTGATTTTTGTGTGTTATAGATCCATATAGCCAGCACATCTCTTGGGGAGGCTGTGTGAAAGATTGCTACCTCACGTTTGACGAATATGTGGTGGCAATTGTGGCTGGCAAGGAGCCAATTGCTAATTAAAAAGCTATTAAGAGGTGTTTAAAAATGGGTGTCCTGTCTGTTTCTTGGTAACCCAGTGTAATCTGCGCCTCTGAACCTTCAGCTACACTTTTGTGCTGCCATGGCTATTAAGTATGGCCTACTGATTTATTATTTTTCTAGTTGTGAGTGCTGTAGAGATTGAAGCACTGTTTGACCTGTAGGTGACTCGTGATGCAAGGTTGTCTGTTTTATCTTTGAGATGATGCTCTTCATGTTTAACAAATTTAATACAGCTCTTAAATATGGCAAGCCACCATCTGATTAGGTAGAGAGAGTGAGCGATTTCATTATTTCATTGTCCTGAAACTGTGATTCAGAACTATGGGTTTCTTATACACTCCTGTTCAAAGAAAAATTAGCAGTTCTCAACCAGATAACCTCTGTGTACAATATTTCTTTCAGACTGTGCCAGATAAGATTGACATGAGTAGATGATGATAAAATACTGCACCAGCTGTTATTTTCAGCTGTGTAAACATGCTTTGCAATAGTTGCAGTGATGCAATCATTCTTTGCTTCTGCCTGGATGCCGCCTGGTAAACATTTCATTTTTTTTCTTTAAAATGATAGACTTAGGCAACTTGAGGACTTGTGAAAACATTTTAGACATGAATATTTTGTTGTATAAAGATTGCAAATGATGATTTTTGGTCTAATATAAGTTAGGTTTGACCTAAGTGACCTAACGTAACCTAGGAGTACTGACACTTCTTGATAATGCAATTCTGAAAATGTGATGGTACATGACGCCCATGAGCATAGGAAAAAATGGGTGATTTCAACCATAGACAGTATCAAACTTGGATGTAGCTTCCAGGTTGGACAAAGACTTCCAGTCCTATAGATGTTTATGGGAAAATAACTTCCTGTCTTTACCTCTATTGATACTTTCCTGCTGACTTAATGGGCTCAATACTGAATAAACAAACAAAGTGCATTTTGAAAATCTCGGTTATACCATGATTCAAAACGGAGGATTATCTGTGGTATGAAACTGTACGCTTATTGGATAGTCATTAACTGATGATTAGCCAATCACAGTCATACCCGCCCATCCTTCTCACCTTTGGTTTTTTTGAAACCAAGATGGAGCTGGCAGAAATGCTCATCACGAGGCTTCAAAACGCTACCTCAGAAACCAATAGCTGACATCATTGCAGCTACATCCATCTTTGATACCGTCTATGATGACAAGTACTGCAGCTACTGCAATAGAGCCGCCCCGATTCAGTCATAAGAAAAGCAGTCAGAGTCGGGTATGGAAGTATCAAGAATTATGTAGTTCTACTGGAATTGGTAAAGACTACTAAATTTCGGGCATTGCAACATCCCCTATATATTAGATTAATGACTAGCATCACATACTGTATGGAAATATAAGCTATTTAACATTGCAGGAAAGGATTTGAAGTGAAATTCCTAATAAAAGCCACAAGGAAAAGGTGCCTTTACCATGTGTAAGGACCACTCAACACAAGAGTATCAGGCCTTCATAGTAGGCTGTAGTACATCACATGGGTAAAGTCCCATTTGAGCCACTGAATTTATTTCAGTGTCAGTGCTAAAACTATAGTTAGCGTTCTCAGATGGTCAAAAATTGTCTTCTGTGTTCTGGTAAGCATCTTATTTGTTCAGCAGTGAAGTGCGGCTTTATTTCAGTCAAATAATGATCATAGACCTTTTCAATCTTGGACTAAGGCCTGGTGACCTTCATATAGCAGCTTAAATTGGCAGTGACTATTTTTAAAATTCTCACCACGTTTGTCATTAAAAGCAATATTTTCATGACAGAATATTTTACTTTGATGGAAATGCTACATTGTGCATTCTGGTCTCTGTTTAGTGTTCATATATTTCAGATACTACTTGTGACTTAAAAAAAGAACCGCATTATCCACAGTAAAGCTGAAAATTCTGACATAGCTGGCATGGATGAACATTATTGGCCATGCCATACACCCTCCATAAGCTTTTAATCCTAGGAAACAAATATGCATTTGTGTACCCTCTCTGGATGAATGGATTATAGATTATCACTGCCAACCAGCATATGATGCCAACAGAGATTATGGCTGCTGTATATTGAATAAAGCAGATACCACTGTTTGGGAAATTGTGGCACCATAAACTACTTCAAGGTAATATGGCCATGCTTCAGCATTTGACACATTGAGGGTATTAGGGATTCTAGCTGTAAGGATTCTTTCTCATAGACCGGCTGGTATTTTAAAGACAGTTGAGTTTTGATTTGCCATTTTCACCCTTGTTCCCTGTTTCTGTTTTCTATTCCTATTATTCCAGGCAACTCAGCTGTGAACTGACTCAAAATGTATTTCCATATTTCCCCATAATTGCAGCATTGTTGAAATAAGACTTTCATCGTTCTCATGGAAACCCCTGAGTACACATCAAGCTGTGCAATTACTCAAAAAATAAAACCCGCTAATGTCAGAGTGGTGAAAATATCAGAGGGCACTCCCATTCCCAAAATCCAGCTGGGAAGTATTAAATTTTAACTTTGACCATGTGCATATTCACAGCCACAAGCTCTTTAAAGAAATGACATACAGCCTGTTGGCCTATTTTGGGTGGTGCCTTTGATGCTTTGTCTTCTTTTAGAGAAGCTATACTGGAGGTATGTCCAATTCACTTTCCAGTGTACCAGCACTGTTAATACCAGCACTCGTCTTTTATCTGTTTACTGTGCCACTCTCTTATCAAACCTTTAATTACTTAATTATTCTTCATTGGGTTCAATTAAAGCACAATGGACTCTGCTGCTTTAAAAGTCAACTACTTCTGCTCTTGCACAGCAAGATATACAAAGAATGGGAGAGATAGGCTGTTGCAGTTGGCCTTCTATTATGCACTTGGAATAAATGAGATTCTGTTATTCTTTGGATGAAAGTCTGGCCTTTCTGATTATTATGCTAACAGCAAATATAACATTGACTTTTATAAAATGTTCAGGCTCCTCGAGTCGAGTGAGGAATAGATTCACATACATGGCAATCAACACACCTTTCCCAAACAAAATTACTTTTTAGAAATAGAAATCGTTTTCTTTCTCTATTCATGCAAGTGATTTGTTGCGCAATGTCACCTCACTCAATAGTAGCGAGCCAGGTTTACATCAGTTTTTTTTTTCACTCCTCCCTGGGCCTCTATCTAAATCAGTCAATTTATTTCCAAATTGCATGTCGAGTGTAGGAGCAAGGGCTTATGGCAGTATATTAAATCACAGCACTCCTACAGTATATATTTTGAGAAGGTTTAATTTTTTTCCTCTTTTTTCTGATATTGATGGGGATGCACCTGGCTTTTGAGTGTCACGAAGGACACACTGTTACAAATTTGAATCCTGTATATTCATAGAAGAAAGACAGTTGCGAAAAGTGAATGAAGTGAATTAATGGAGTCGAACCGTGTTTTACAATATGGGCCAGACCTTGACTGCCTTTTAGTTGTGTGGTTGTCAGTCAGCGCACCTTAATTTATTAGTATGAGAAGGACAGACAATATCACTAAGGGATGCAATTTAAATGTGTGTTGCTTTTATGGACTGGCATGAAGAAAGCATGCACTCTTCTTTCTGTGGAGAATTGGAATATTAGTCCTTCTTAATGAATGCACGCCAGATGAATACGCATGAGTTTGCAGTAATTAATTATTTTGTGTATGTGTACAGTTATATCTACAGCATTTAGTTTTTGAGTCGGTAGTGTCATCTGATGTTGCTTTAGATATAATGATGGCGGCATACACAGTATGTTGTCTCATATTATATGGAGACTGATATTTATTCTATAGATAATAGTATAATAGTACAGAAGAAGATGCTTCTGGGTCATTTAGAAAATGTTTGTTCAGTGAAGCAGCTCTCAAGCAGTTTGCAATACTTCCATCAGTGTCTGCAACACATGTAACAGAGAAGCATTGCAGCTAAGCGGATTCATGCAGTGTCCTCAGAGTCAGGCCTGCTTTATACTTGTTCTGTGGGCTACTCCTGCTGGTGCTGTTGTTGGTCCATCAGCCGGCCACAGAAAAGAATGTAGCTCTAACATACAAAGTGCCCACTGCAGCCACTGTCTCTACTTTTCATGCTGTATTTTTTTTTATCTTGGATTTTTTTTTGGCCTTATCCCATTTCTGGTGAACTCTGCTCTTGCTCCCTTCTCTATTCTTGCCCACTTGTGAACCAACGAGCATTCGATCGACGCGTAGGTTCTCCACATCCAGCGACGTGCAGCTGAGATTTTGGAGGACTGGACGGGAGCATGTTTGCAGTGGGTGAAAACCCCCCTCCATTCGCTGCCCAAATGGAAATGCGTATGCAGGCGGACACATTTGCGGGACCATAAATTACGGTTAAATTATTAACTAGTTTGTGAAATGCATTGCTGAAAGTTAATAAACAGCAAATTCATCATTTACTAGTGTATTTATGGCCAAAATTTCAATAAAAAAGTTACTCATTTTACTGATGCTCATGCTCTATTCAGTCAGCTTCATTGCTACTAGGGAAGCACTGATCTGACACTTTGATCGAATAATGGGCTGATACTGACCCAAAAAGGTGGATCGGCAGCAGAGCTAACGTAGCATGGAGGAAGCTAACAGCAGAGGGCCAGTAGTTTGGAGGGGTTTCATGCGACTACACCAACAGTTTCTTTTTGTGTGTGTGCAAAAGTTTTTTACTTAACTGTAAGCTGTGGTTAAAGAGCCAATATTTATGAGATTTTCTCTCCTCTATCAGTCATTTACATTCACTCTCATCATGTTCAGTCAGAGACCTTTATCTAAGACGCTAGACGGATGTTGATTTAGTGTAATTTGTTGGTGAGATTTTATGATACTTATGATAACATAAAGTGTTGTTGTCAGCAGGCTTAATTATTATTTCCCTTCAGCTGTCTCCTGTCAGCTCCGCCTATGTGTGAGGAGTAAAAAGGAGAAACTACCATGACTGTAAATGACGGCTTTTTGCACCCTAATGACTCTCACTTTGATCCAAAAGCAAGACCACTGCAAGTAAATTAGATGAATAACACCAGTGCATTATTTATTATTTCACTGTATTTCGCCTGGGTCTGTTTTCACTTATCATTTTAGTAATAAATACCAAAAAATCAGTAAATGTATATTACTTGGCTGTATTTTATAAGCTAGGAAATTCTTTAAGTTGAGTTTGATGTTTCCTTACACATATATGAATAATTCCCAGTCTCACAGTGAGCAACACTGATGATTAATTTAACGCTGGTATTGGATGGGTACTCAGTATCAGCAGATACACACAGGGTAAGGTATCAGTATAAGATTGGAACTGGAAATGCTGAATCTCACAGTATTCTGTTATTTTTCATGTCAGTTGAAGTACACAATATGTTGAACTGCTGTTTTGCAACGTTTCCCCCCCCTAAATATTTAGCCCAGATTAACAGCTTGTGTACCTAGCAACATGAATAGGAACTTTTAAACAATAGCATCTACTTGTAGGGCTGTCCTAGTTAATACATAGTAGGGGTGGGTGAAATAACCTCACAATATCACAATATTTCAAGAAAATTTGTGATAATGAATCTATTGAAACAAAGTGCCAGCAGCAATAGAGCAATAGGAGTGGCACAGCTTTATGTACAGTGACACATAGCACAGCATTATTGCAGACGATATGATATGTTACAGCCCTAATGAGTGAATAGCTCTTTCTCAGGGCAGAACATTTTACTCATCATAACAGGAAAAGCACAAGTGATCATTAGCAATGGTTTAGTTCCTGTCTGAGTAAGCCATGCCAGTAAGTCATACTGCACAATACAGGACCCTGGAACCAGCTCATATAAATGGAATTTTGGTCGTTTTTTTAATGTTACATCTGCACTTTGCTTCTAAAATGTCTGCTGTGAAAAAGGGCTATTGCTTGGTCTATATAATGGTAAAAAGAAATGGCAAAATGTTCATTAAAAATTTCTAAAGACCAAGGTGTCATCTTCAGATGTTTTGTCAAAGCAGCGGGACAACATCCAAAGAGTAATTGGTTAAACTAAATAACATGTTTGAAAAGAAAAAACTTAAATAGTTAATCAGCTTTCAAATGTATCACATTTGAGTAATTAGGTAATTGTCTGTTTTTCAGAAGTGTATGATATATTAAATGGACTTGTTATCTTCACATGTCCAGTCTCCAGACTTCAAGACGGGGGTTGAGAGACTTCAGGCACTTTTGATCACATAACACATTGTACAGACTAGCTTTTTCAAAGCGGCTAAGTCTCTAGCTCCTCAGGTTGTGTTTCTGAATTTGGGTGTGGTTATGCATTTATTTATATGATGAGTTATTTCTCTGCCTTTGGCTATTGTGTGGCGTGGATCAAACAAATGGAGCAAGACCAGGTTTCAGTTTGCTTCCGAGGGGACTTTTGGTTTGTTCGAGGTCAGAAAGCGTGCAGACCATTTAAGCATGATAATAGCGAAACTACAAATGAAATGTGAATAAATTGATTGTAAACTCTTCTGGGACAAAAGAAAGGGGGTGGGGGTCCTGTTCTCTTGACCCCAACAGTGAAAGCATCCAGCAGTTTGGGTTCATTTGTCCCCGTAGAGGAAAGGGTCAGTGCACATCCGTACAAAGTTTATCACCTTTATCCTGTGATGAAGCAACTCTTTTTTTTGCCATGGTGGCAGTGCCCACATCCAGATGACATGAGGGGTAACTGGCTGTTTTTCTGAGAATACAAAATTATGTGAATTATATTTTATGGCCTTTACAGTCACAACATCTCAACCCCGCTGAACACCTAGGGAGACTTTGGACCTTTGAGTTAAACGGGGCTTTTCACCACCTTGAACAAAACACCAAATGTGTGAATATCCTATTGTACAGCCATGTTCCATCCAACCAGCAGAGTTCAAGAGACTCTTTTAAAGATGCTCTGGTAGCACAAAGTAGTCCAACACCTTACTAAGACAGCTTTACATTATTTTTGTTTTTTTTCATTCGTCTGTATGTGGGTCAGCAATTAAGTGCCGTGGTTTTACCGTCATCTGGGACCTTTATGATGCCTTGTATACTCTGTATTTCCCTGTAAAACACACTATTTTCATTTTTTTTCAAACCATAGAGTTGATCTGCAGACTACTACAATAAAGAAGATTGCAATTAATGGGTTAGTCCTTTGTGACTTCATGTTTACTCCCCTTGC
>JAMQGT020007792.1:0-20000 GCA_024447675.2 Pterophyllum scalare | reverse complement strand
TGTTGGTGAAAATAGCTTAAAGTAATCTGAATCTTTGACATACTATATATATATATATATATATATGTATATGTATATATATATATATATATATATATATATATATATATATATATATATATATATATATATATATATATATATATATATATATATATATATATATATATATATATATAAAATAGAGAGAGAGAGAGCGAGAGCGAGAGAGCAAGGCAGGGAGAGCAGAGGCAGAGACATAGCAAGTTTACTGATCCCCTGTGCCACCAGACAAGATGTCTTGATGAGCAGTATTAGATTGACTGGCTTGATAAAATCAATCATAGAGGCTGTTAGAAAGGATGAAATGCTTTCATGTGTTTAAATTAAAGCCCAACTGATATAGGATTTTTAAGACTGATACCATTATTTGGGGATTTAAAAATCCAATATATTGGTTGATTCTTTTTTTCTTTCAGACATGAACAGATTTTCCTAAATTTGTTAAGTGTAGCTATTTATGAGTCCTTACTAAGATAATATGACAGTTTAAAAATAATATTGTTTTATTGTTAGGTTGTGGATTACTCCACTCAGATCAGCTGGTTGTTTTTGTGTATGGCGCTCCAGAAATGTGTTGCCAAACATGTTGGGGTTGTTACTCAAAAAAAGTAATGCGTTACACATTACTTGTTATTTTTCTTAAAAGTAATGCAGTAAATTACTGAATTACTTGCTGGAGAAAGTAAGTCGTTACACTACTTGTTACATTGCTTTAGCGTTACTCCATAAATGACCTGGAATGCATGGGTACGTTTTAGTGCGTCGTTGATACCCTGTTAATGTTTGTACAGTAATATTTCTGTTAGTTTACCTGTTGGAAACAAGGTCTCCTGGATGATGTTTGCTAAGCGGCACCATTTCAGTTATGTTAGCTAACAAGGGAAGGACAGTAGGAGCATTGTCTCCTATTTTTTTCTCTCGCATTAATATTAGCATTCATTCTGAATAGTAAACCTCTTCATGAGCTGAATCATCTGTAAACTTTTCAGTTATTTTGAATGGAAAAATCTTTTTTATTTAATTTGAAGCCTTATTTGAACTTTTGGACAGAGGCCATTTTTATTTATTGCACATTATATTTTCATTTAAAAATAAAAGTTGCATTCACTTTAATATGCATTGTTTATTTGCTATTTATTGCGATGGTCACATTGGATTAGTTTCAAAGTCGTATTTTTATGGGTCATTATTTTAATTGTGATAAGAGACAACCAGGTGATGTTAACAGATGGGCAGGCTTGAACAGGTGAGGTAAGATTGAAATAACCATTGACTAATTGAGTAATCAATAAAATAATTGTCAGATTAGTTGACTACCAAAATAATCTGTGGTTGCAGCCCTACTCACTTAGTAGTACAGGGCCCAGGTAAGTTGCAAATTGCCCTTTGGTGGACAAACTATGCAATGTCAACACTTGTAACATGGTTAAAGGATGTTTCACCCATGTTTTGGCCACTATAAATGCCAATACAGATATTTCGGCAAATAGCTAACACACACACACACAAACACACATATATCTATATCTAGGCGCACGTGCCTAGATATAGATATATCGATTCAGATACTGATACTATTTATTTAGGTAAATAGTATCAAGCAGTACAAAAGGATTTGCATACATATTTAAGCTGACAATGAGTACATGAATTTAAAATATATTTTATAGTATATAAGTATTTACTGCTTTATATATTTAGATATGGCAAAGATTCCATGAGATAGTTTTTGAAATTGGAACCAAAATAATGATCTGGCATTTTGCAGTTGTAAGACAAAACATATTTATCAGTACAGCAAATTACATTTCTTTGTGTATGCTAAACAGAAAAGGAACTGGAATGGGAACCTTACAGAGCAGATATACAAAAAGGCTTACTCGGACATCTCTCGATTGCATGTACTTGTTGAATAAAACATCTGTCTCATGCACAAGGTAACGGCAGTGAGATGACTTGTGTTTGCAGAGATGAAACTCCCCATCCTCCGCTATGCCCAAGAGAGTTTAGCCTTGATGCATTTTACACCAGCCTAAAAACCTGCGTTGACAAGTTATCTGTGACCTGTGGTGAGAGCGGGAGTGGCTGCGGTGAAAATCAATCTTCGCCTCTTCTCTCGCCTTGAATACCAGCAGAGCAAACAAACAGGCCTAAACAATACGATATATACCACATATCAATTACACTAAATGCCTCAGTATCTATACTTCACTGTCCCAGGCACACACCGGTTACAAGGCACACACGCTGCTGTAAGACGATAATGGTGTTGCATTGTTCCTCACCATCTGGGGGACTGATAAGGCCTGCCTGTGCATAGTTGATAATGAGAGCAGGCAGAGGAAAAACTGAGTGTTAAACATTTCCTTGGCCCATGAAAAAGGTTCCATTAAGTCCACTGACCCCAATTGAATATTAATGAGCTAATTAACGGATTTATTGTTATGCGCAATTTCTGGAGGGGCAATTTTTTTCAAGTGCTATTATTTTTTTCTAATTATTTTCTGTACTTTTTATAATTGAATCTTTGTAGCTGCCAGCATCCTGTTTGTGCCTTGGCAACAAGGGGAAAAAAAAGCAGCTGGCATCTGTTATGCCTTCTTTTAGCGTGCTATAACCGCGACAAAAACAAAACAATGTCCGAATGTTTTGATGCAAGCATGTGTTCATCATCATGGCTACTCCCCGAGCCGTCATTAATGCGACACAATTCCCAAAATATTAGTCTTTAAGTGCAGTCTTGATTCTGTGTTTTAGAAATGCACAGCGTAAGAGTTCAGGTGTTGGATTACAAACGTGCAATTACTTGGTTTAGTGCAGGCTGCACTGCATGCATGCACTTGACAAAGGTTTAAATAGGGCAGTGACAGCTGTGCTTGATAGATAGCATAATCAGCTGATGTAGAGGATGCACTGAAGCAGTCCTGTGTGGACAGCTAGAGACTATAGCCAGCTACTGAGAGAAATGGTAACCTTGGGAGGAAAGAGTGCTTATAATTTATTTAACAGATGCATGGACTGCAAAAGTAAATTGTTATCTTAATTGTGTGATTGTTATTACATTTGTACATTGACGCTGCATTATTTATTACACTGTAATGATTCTATCCAGGTTGTTTTCACTTTATTTTCTGAAGCTCACCATTCACAAATTCACCTGTTTAGAATTAAAAATAAATCTCGAGGTTAACAAGCGCTAATAAGATCTCCCCTTGAAGATATCCGAGGACAGAGCCATGACACCTGAGAACAGACCCACGATGCACCAGGCAGGCAGCCCAGTGTCATGAAGTAGAACATCATCGCCCTCTTAAAATAATGGCCTAAGTCATTTTTTAATGAAAGTTTTATTTTTGCCTGAATCATCATATTTTAAATATTTCATTCATTTTTTTTCTTTTCTGAAAAACCGGAAAAAAAATTACTTAGGCCATTTTGCCTATTATCACAACAGAATCGGAGCGCTATGTGTGTGCATTTCCATATGTCCTGATGAAGCACAGGGAAGCTGTTGGGAAAAGAAATTAGTGCTATTGTGTAGTTAAAAACAGCACCTCTGTTTGAAAGCCGTGAATAAGGAACAGGGGCCATTCTGATAACCTTTTGGATAAGAGTAATGTAATTATTATTATATTTTGCAGTCTGCATGTTTGCCTAATTCTGTTTATGGCTTAAACTCAATTCTAGCTTAATAAAACCATCAATTTCTTTTGGTTACTTCACCAATATAACTTAGAGTAATGAACTCATTTTGCTGTTGTATGGAAATTTTGTCTCATTACAATAATTTTGCCTGATCCACTCGGCGGCCAATATTAAGAGTAAGGCCCTACAGTCATAGGCTGGGTTATTATGCTATACATCACAAAGTGCATTAGGCTCATAAAACCTGTCAACAATGGGGTTGGAAAGTTTGTATGCAGCCCAGCAGGTTAATATATTTCCTCCAAAGACTGACTAGAAGTGTCCAATCTATTGCTGCTTTAGTCCAGATTCATTACCCATCCCCCCTTTTCTCTTCATACTTACCCTTCATTGTTTCCTATCACATCAGACTTTTAGACTTAGTCTTAATTTCTGGGGATTTGATCTATATATTTAAAGATTTAAAAAAAATGTGTTTGGTAAATAGAGAATACTGACACCCTCACTAACTGAAGATTGATTTAGGAATTACTTTTTTCTTTTTTTCTTTTTTTTTTTTAAATTTTCAGCGATGTTTGGTTCAGTCAGCCTCAAAGGGTCCCTGAAAAAGCTTTGATATCCTGCAGCTGGGTGCTATACTGATGATTAAGCAATCTTTCTGTAAAAGCTTTTCTACATCAAACCTAATGTACATTTTGGAAAACTTGTAATCTCTTTATATTTAATGCTGTAAAATGGTGGAGACACATTGTGAGATTTAAATGACTGCACAAACACAAGCGTCCAGAACTTTCAAACAGCAATTCATTATCATTTTAACTACATCATTTTCAGTGGTGAAAGCAACTCCTTATTGCATATTTCGAACTTGTGTAGGAAATATGCATTCCATTTTCCTATAACTGACATCCCTTGATGGAAGTCGTGATTGCCTGCATGGTTGGCAAGTGAGTTGTAGTCACACTTATAAAGAACCAAAGTGGGGACAAAGATCAAACAACAGCGCATGGTAATTGTTTTGCAAACTGCATGTCAGCATGAATGTGTTGCACTGAAAGAGCCTTGTTTGCACAGCACTTTGAGGCATCAAATGCAGTTCTGAAAAGCTCGATGTTTTTCTTGAAGAGGGTAATCTTTTGTAACAATCAATTATGATACATTTCCCCCCTTTGTCTAGGCACTAATAGCTCCTGTCTGAGCGCATGGTGAGGGATGTCTAGTAAATATACACTGTTTTCCTTTTAAATGTCTTATAATATGCATGGGGAACACAGAAACACACTATAACAGAGGGATTGAGCATTAAAGCTGTAGAAGCAATTCAGCTGAGTTTCTCAGTCTAAGAAATGAGAATGGAGCAGTTTGTGGCTTTCCTCCCATTAGCCAGATTGAATTACTGTGTTTTACTTTTAAGGGCCATCTGTTCTGGTTTAATTCATATTTCTAAATCTGTCGTGTGTGTATTTCTGTGTAAGTGTGTGTGTGTTTTAGAGAGCGAGCTGGGTGGTAACCGTTTTTTTTAATTTATTTTTTATTTTTTGCTGAAAATAAGATGATGTCTAAAGACTACTGTGGAAATGTTGCAGTTTGCAGGCTTCTCAAGACAGCTTTATTGTAGAGTCTTTGCCATAAGCAGCTGCATGGTAATGTGGCTGTATTGTCAACTACGATATCTGTAGTCAACAAATTACCCTTCTAAAAGATGTTAATTAAAAGACAGCCATCACGTTTGCAGTTTAGCACAGTGCACAAGAAGGTTTGTCCCGTTTTCTCTCAAATACCAAAGGATGTAGATACATAGATACTCAAAGATAGCTGGATCAGGACGTCGCTATATAGTCAATAACTTAGAACCCTTCATACTGACTTTTTTGGGAGCTTGAACTCCCAACCTCCAAAGCAAAAATCAACAAGGAGGGGAAAATCACAGGAAACGTCCACCATCATTTACTTTACATTTAAAAGAAATGTTATGATTTTTTAAATACATTCACAGTGTCTTTCTCAAAGTCCCAGGAAAAAATAAGTAAATTACATGAAAACTGACTTTTTCAGTCTTTGAAGCAGTGTCTTAAAGGTAACAAATTATACATAAAAGTGACTACTAAATTGACATCTTTAGCAATTTAAATAAGTATAGTACATCCTTACATAAAATTGGAATCAGGGGTTCTGGATCAAGTGCCAAAGACAACCTTAAAGACTGACGGGCGGAACCTGTCTAAATTTGTACTTGATGTCTAAGGTCTTGTCTTCTCTTTGCTGTGGAAGTGTGTGTCATTATCAATATATAAAGCTTGCTCTAAGATAGAGTAGTGTAGTGTAGTGCAACATCACTGTCTTTGGAACAAGAGGTCGGGAGTTTGAATACCGACCAGGGCGTGCATCCAGTAAGGGTCCCCAGGCTAGACACCCCATACTACTCAAGCCTAACTCGGAATATGAGTGAGAGATACATGACTGAAGCCATCCTGGCTCGGACGTTACCCAGTTGAGCAAGGTCCGCATCAGGTGTTGAGGAACCAGGGTGTACAGTCCAAGATGGGGGCATATAAACAACGCGAGGCTCAGTGTCTCTCCAGTTTTTGAAAATTAGCGGTGGTTTGCCTGCTCCTTGCTGGAGTGTTCATTCAGAACAGCACTGCTTTAACATCCTACAGCAGACAGGAGCTCTTTGTCATCACCCAACTTAAACAGTTTTATTGCCAATCTTCGACTCATTCAAGAGATCTCCAGAACACCAGAAGACACCTACTCTTCCTGGCAAGGCGGAAGTGCTTGTAGATGGCATCGAGACCATAAACAAAGGCAGGATATGTGTGGAGGAATACGAGCTAAGCTAAATCTAACACCACATCGGCTTCTGTTACCCAGCATTTTGCTCGCGCATGTCCGATCTCTAATGAACAAAATGAATGAATCATGACTCAGCATCACCAACAATAAATGGATTATGGATTTTAACATCACAATCCTTACAGAGACATGGTTAAACAACAGTCATCCGGACAGTGCTATTGAGTTAGCAGGTCGCCACACACATTGTACAGACAGGACTGCAGATGGCTCTGGTAAGACCAGATACTGAAGTTTGTGCATTTATGTAAACAAAGCTTGGTGCACTAACTCTGTTATCACCGAGAGCCACTGCTCACCTAATGTGGAGTTTAATGTAGACCTTATTACCTTATTATACTGTATACACACCAGCAGATGCTAATGCTAAGCTCGCAATGAAAGAACTACATGCAGTCATTAGCAAACAGCAAACAAGACACCCTGCTTTTATTGTTGCTGGGGACTTTAACCACTCCAACTTGAAGACAGTCCTTCCCAGATTTCCTCAACATGTTTCCTGATACACCAAAGGAAACAAAAAATTGGATCAGGTTCATTCTAATATAGCTGGAGCTTACAAAGCTACACCCCTCCCCCACATAGGAAAATCAAACCACCTCTCTCTTTTTCTCACCCCTAAGTACTCGCCACTCATCCAACGTGTGAAACCCATAGTGAAGATAATACATGTTTGGCCTGAGGGGACAGACTCTGAGCTGCAGGACAGGTTCACATAAATTGGGAAATGTTTGCCACTCAGTCAACTTGCCACTCCCACACGGACATTGAGAACTATGCTTTCACAGCACTGGACCTTGTCTCCGCCACCATAAACAATGTCACCACTCAGAAACATATTGTCATGTACCCAAATCAGAAGCCCTGGATTGACAGGGATGTCCATCTCCTGCTGAGGGCCTGCAACAATGCCTTCAAATCAGGTGTTGCACAAGCCTACAGCACAGCAAGGGCTAACCTGAAGTGGGGCATCAAGAAGACCAAATACTGCTATAAGCTGAAGGTTCAGGAGCACTTCTCAAACTCCAACCCCCGACGTATGTGGCAAGGCATTCAGGTCATCAGCGACTATGAGCCCATCAACCCCTCCCTACCCTCCTCTGATATCTTCGTCCTCAACGACCTTAACAACTTCTATATTCAATTGAGAAGGACGACCATGTACCTCCAATCAAGGGAGAACTGACTGTTGACCACCAACCCCTAACATTCTCCCCCACCAATGTCAAAGCAGTGTTGGGCAGGATTAGTGCACACAAAGCTGCAGGTCCTGATGGCATCCCTGGATGTGTGCTCAGAGCATGTGCAGGGGAGCTGGTGGGCATCCTGATGGACTTATTCAATCTGTCCTTAGCCCATGCTGTTGTGCCGACCTGCTTCAAATCTACCTCCATTGTGCCAGTACCTAAACACTCCACCCCAATGTGCCTCAGTGACTACCGCCCAGTAGCACTTACTCCCATCTTCACAAAGTGCTTTGAGCAGCTAGTCCTGGCATGGCTGACTGAAGGCCAGACAATCCTGATCCCCAAGGATCCCCAGAAGGGACTGGTCCCATCCAACTACCAGCCAATAACCTGCCTAAGTACAACATGGAAACTCCTGTCAGGCATCATAGCAGCTAAGATGAGCAGGCACATGGCACAATGCATGAGCGGGGCCCAGAAAGGATTTGACAGAGATACCAGGGGAGCAAAACACCAGCTACTGGTAGATAGAGCAGTCAGTCGAGACTGTAAGACGAGACTGACCAACCTGTGCACCATCTGAATTGATTACAAGACAGCCTATTACTCGATGCCACACACATGGATGCTAGAATGCCTAGAACTATACAAGATCAACAGGACCCTAAGAGCTTTCATCAAGAGCTCAATGGGAATGTGGAGAACAATACTAGAGGCCAACTTCAAGCAAATTGCACAAGTTACCATCAAGTGTGGGATTTACCAAGGAGATGCTCTGCCCCCACTAATGTTCTGCATAGGCCTGAATCCCCTCAACCAGATGACTGACAAGACTGGCTATGGATACTGACTACGAAATGGAGCAACCATTAGCCACTTCCTGTAGATGGATGATATCAAGCTGTGATATGCCATGCTATGAGTGAATGAGATATCAATTCACTGATCCACACCACTAGGATCTACAACAATGACATTGGAATGTGATTTGGACTGGAGAAGTGTAGTCAGATGGTAACAAAGAGAGGGAAGGTAGTCAGAAGTGAGGGGATTGCACAACCAGAAGGCAACACTGCAGACATTGAAGACAACTGCAAGTACCCTGGAATCCAACAGGCAAATGGGAACCATAAAGAGGATGCTAGGAAAGCTGCACCCGCCAAGTACCTGCAGAAAGAGTAAGGCAAGTCCTGAGGAGTCAGCTGAATGAGAAGAACAAGATCCTTGCAATCAATAAGCTGGCCGAAGGAGGAAATATAAGCTACTGATGTCAAGACAAGAAAGCTCCTTACCATGTATGGAGAGTTTCACCCCAAATCCAGTACCCTGAGACTGTACGCTAAGAGGAACGAAGGAGGCTGACGACTTGTGAGTGTCAGAACCACTATCCTAGATGAAACAACAAAGATCCATGAATACATCAGGAAGATGGCCATAAAGGATCATGTGATTGGTGAGTACCTCAGGCAGCAGAAACCTGAGAAAGAAGAGGAGCAAGAACAAGAAACATCATGGAAGGACAGGCCTCTGCACAGCACATACCACCCGCAGATAGAAGAAGTGGCTAATGAAAAAATAATCCTAAAAATGGCAGGACAAAGCTGGACTGGCAGACAGCACAGAGGCACTAATCATGGCAGCACAGGAACAAGCTCTGAACACAAGCTCGATAGAGGCTGGGGTCTACTATACCAGGCAAGACCCCAGGTGCAGGCTGTGCTAAGATACCCCTGTAAAAGCAAATATGTTTGGTATAACAGTGCATTTGGTTCATCATTCTGAACAGGAGATGCTTGATAAGCTTGATGAGCTACAAAGGATGTGGAAGGTGAAGGTAATAGTAGTCCCTATGGTATTTGGAACACTCGGGGCAGTGACCCCCAAACTGGGGGAGTAGCTCAAGCAGATTCCAGAAACGGCATGTGAATTCTCTGTCCAGAAGAGCGGAGTCCTTGGAACAGCTAACATACAGCACAGGACCCTCAAGCTCCCAGACATATGGTAGAGGACCTGAGCTCGAAGGATAAAGACTGCCCGCAGGGCGAGCTGAGATTAAAGGGGGAAAAAAAGGAATATATATATATATATATATATATATATATATATATATATATATATATATTCTAAGTTATATTGTTGAAGTTATAGGCAGCGATCTAACTCTATATCTATAAAGCCAACAAATGCCATTGTTGGCATTATAGATAGTTCATGACCGTGTATGTGTATGACCGTGTATGCAACAGAAGCCTAATGTAAATGTAGTCTGAATAAATACACTATTGTTGCTATGCATTGATATTGAGTTTAAATATTTTATAATGCATTTTGTGATCCATTATGTATATGTTTTTCATATCAGCTTTGCCTGTCCTGCAACATCTGTTATCTGCACAATAACAGATGTTGTACATGTATATGTGCACTGCTGTGTATGAACCAGGATCATTGTCTTTCCTATTCTTGCTGGCAGATTTGAGTAGGACAGAGTAGGAAGTGCCCTTCTAATTCTTTGTTGACAACTTGTAGACATAACCATAATCCAAAATTCTTGTTGTCCCTTTTAGGTTCTACATTGCAGGTAAATACTAGACCATGTCCAGAATATTCTGGACTTGAATTGCCACTTCTTACATCGACTGGCATGGAAGCAAACTTTTTGCTTGGGCAGTTTATATTTGCAGATTTATTTTGTTTCAAAACAATTACTAAGAATTTCCTGTGGCAAATCATTGACACAAGGATTAAAGGTTTTTTCAACAGCAATGGTTTGGCAAAAGGTCAGTTATGAAGGCTTATGCCGTGTATCAGCATTAGTAAACATAAAAATTGAACAGAGCCCTGGTTGTAATAATTTTGACATTGTTACCCCAAATGCTTACAGAGACCAACATATTCAGACCCTGCAATTTATTTCCAGTATGATTCATTTTATAAAAGTTTAATTTGTTTTTATTTAATGTAGTTTATCGAAGCAGCAAACACTGAGAATCTAAAAAAATAAAACCAGTATTAATAATCCATAACTGCAATCCCTAAAATGGCCACTTGCTGCTGGAAAAAAGACTGTACTGTCAATGCTTTCTTTTCTTTTCTTTTCTTTACTTTTCTTTTCATAAATTCCCACTTCAAGACTTAAAGTTTTCCATTATAAGAGGCATGATTTAGTAGCAGGTGGGTGCTGACTGCTAGGTTGCTAGCTGTTGGTTGGGTATTAATGTCTTCAAAGTCACTGAACTAGACCTTTATCTGGTGTGATCAGGTGTGGTGTTTGTGCCTTTTGGATCATTTATACTAGTTATCTGACAAATAATATTGTTCTCTGTGTGGTTAACTGTACCAAAAGCTTGTCCAAGAAGTCCACTATTTCATGGTACATGTTACTTAGCATTAATTAGGAGGAATCTGTGTGCTATGTACCCATACATTGTATGTATGTACCCTTCTAACTAAGGTTCTTATCATTAGCACATTTTCATACCCTCTTGTTCAAACAGGGTCAATCCTGGCTCCAAAAGCAAGATAACAATGGCCATAATGCTAAAATTGATGCTTCAAACCAGTGGTTGACATTCTCTTTTCATTTATGTACAATATGCAAGTTAGCATCAGCTAACACTTAAGATCTATACAATATCGCTGCTGCACAGGAGAAATCTTTCCCTCCTCTATGTGCACTTCACTACCGTATGCAGGGGACGCATGTTAATTTAGATTACCACTTAAGAGATCTCTTTTAATTTCATTATTGCTCTCAGGCGTTTTCTGCCATGTCATATTCTTCACTCTTTCTTCCTGAAATGCTGACATTAATTTGGGCCCGGAAGAGCCTCTAAAATGTTAGTGATCCACTGTTCTGTCGCAAAGATGGAGGTGCATGGCTTGAGGGGACAAACCATTTCCCTGCCAGCAGAAAGACTCTCCAGAACAACCTCTTCACAGCCCAGCAGGCCTTGGACTGTCACTGAGTCCTACGATTGAATTGAATGGTCCACAGATTACTCAATTATTTCTATATACCAGCCTTCCATGGCAGACTAAAGGCCTATTATTGGAGGGACTGAGACCATAGGAACTTATTACATGTGTGACCTTTTAAAGCCTTTCACCATGATGGATCTCAGGTGAGAATTTACTGGAATCAATTTTTATCTGAAAGCTCGATGCTTGCTCACCACCCCAGCCAGTGTGAAACATTCACTTTATAAAAAAACAAAAAGAGGCAAAGGGAGAGACGGGCCCTCGACTGCTGGAAATGGGCAACATTTTAAAGCACCCCAAATGCTTGTGTGTCCTTTCCTCCCAAATTAAAGAGACTTTGAAATAGGGGGGCTGGAGGAAGTGCTGGAGTATTGTGCTTAATCAAGGTAGAAATACAAAGACAGAGCCGGTTCCCCAAAGGTTCACATCAAAAGGTGCATCCCACTTTGTGAGCTATTTAATCAGTTAAAACACAGATGGCAGGCTGCCGCAATTAATTAATCATATATGAGGCATCCTGTACCTGCTAGCAGAAAGTATGTCAGTGCTACAGAGATCTCATTTGGATTTCATTGTAACTATGTGCCACCAGAATAATTGCTCTTCATGAATAGGGCTAGTTTTGGAATTTATTCTGGATATAATGTACAAGATTTGAACTTTTACTTCTGTCATTGTAGCAGAGTAAAAGGCAGCTGTTCTTAATGACAGAAATCTTACGGAACCAAGTCTTTGCTTGTGCAGTTGTTTCTATGTTTCAGAAAGAATAGTAGGTAAATAGTTATTTATTCTAGCTAAATTCATGAAAATGACAACAAGCGTGGGTGAGATTGATGCAAATTTGCTGCAGGTGTGAACTTGATCATTCTTGTTTCTCTCACTTTCCCAAAAAACTGAGCAAAAAAAAGCAAGGAGGGACAGGCAGCCTACACATGCACACTACTGCAGGGATACAGGGAGGGAGATGCAACAGATCAGAGTATGTAGAGGTTGGTGATCTACGTTGTACACTGACAGTGCAGACGAGAGAGAAGGAAAGTTAGAGAACCCTCACTTTATTGAAATCAGCAGTGTGTTGTATATTTTCCCTACACCATGTTCGGCATATATGTGTATATATATATATATATATATATATATATATATATATATATATATATATATATATATATATATATATATATATATATATATATCCATTGAATATATCAGTAATATTAAATGGAAATTATATTTTTTAATACTAAAATATAATTATCGTTGTTATCCATGAATTTTCACATTTGCAGTTTTACAAAAACAAACAAACAAAAAAAAAAAACAGAAAAAAATTAGTAAAGCACATTATTACTTTTTGATTAAGATGCCAAATGCAGTTATTTACTTGTATTCCTGGTTGAATGCTTTATTAATTTCTGACTTCTAAAAGAAGTCTAGTGTGCCGACTCAAGTTTGTGTACAATAACATGAATTCAGTTTGTTATTTGCCTTATACATAAAAATATAAATTTTAGTTTTAAATAAATTAGGACAAATTTTTTAAATATTGGTGTTTTCTTGTTTTTGTGACAGTGTTAAGCACCATAACTGTAAAAAGATACAAAAAAATGATCATACTTCTGAAAAATTCCTAAACAAATGGACCTCAATCACAAAAAGGAACAGTCTCAACGTCCTGTGAAACCACTGCTTTTATAGCTATTGCTGCATAAGAAAAACACTGGTATAGTTACTTGTAGGCAATAAAGTGTATATCTTAGATGAGTGGAAATTCACAATCCAATTTGCTGTCATCCAGTTATTTTTAGCCTGTCCAGATTTTCATTGAAAACTACAAACCTCTGTTTGCTGATGGGTTAAACATTAACAGAAGTTTAGCAACTAATAGTTATTAAAAGCACCATGTATGATGAATCAAAAATGCAGCTTGTAGAACAGAATATTATATTGACTTGTAAGATCCAAACCAATAAAACTTTTGCAATAAAAGCTTTAATTTGACTGAAATGTTTAAGGCCTGGTATGTATCCCTACAACGTTTTTGATTATAATGGAATCTGTCAAATTGTAAAGTTGCCTAACATCACTTCTCATTTAATTCAAAATGTGTTTAATATGCAAGATCTTGGAAACAGAAATACATTTAAGGCACAGTAGTGATTGTGGGCAGGGGTTAAAGTGGGATTTGGCAGGTGGGGGAACCCAAAGATCAGATGTAGTATTGCAGCTTGGGAAAAGAATTACTTGGAAATAAGTCACATAATAATTCGTTTTGTGAACTGCAGTACATTTTTTTTATGTACAGACTGGTATCAGCTGACCTGGGCTACTACTCGGATATTCACTGCTCTTTGCGGATGTAACCAACTGAATTGAAGGAGATATAAGCAGCGAGCTATAGGGTTCACTTTCAAGCCCTAGACGCTATAAAGCTAGCGTAAAAGGTACAATTCAGTGAGTGAATATAATCAGCATCATTGCCTTGTATAAAATTTGATGTCTGCTTTGATTTAACAGTACCTAGAGTGCCTATATAGTACATCATTGCAAACTTGATCACAAGCCTGCTTTGAAAAACAAAAAAATTGTATATTTCAGTTTATTTTGTGAGACATTTCATTCGTCAAAAAAATCACGTATAGCTCCCATATATAATTTTTAAAACTTTAAAGTGAATTAGGTCATTACAGGTAAGATTTAAATTCCCAAACTATAAAATGTAACTCACACTGCTTACCTCTGAAAACAGCCTCTTAGCTTCTTCTCATTTCCTCCCTTTCCTACATCTTTCTCCATCTATCAGTGTCACATAAATGTTTTTTCTCTCCTTGGTTAATACAGCAGCTGTGCCTTTAGCTAGGGGGCCCATTTTCCTGTGAAAAACTGTGATGAAACAGTTTTTGTGTTTGGTGATATTTGTTGAACTGATTGTAAAATTGCATTTGAAACCACCTGCTACTTTAAAAAAAAAGGTTACTCAGTTTATACCTGCTCCTCTTCTGTAGCTAGCTAGCTGTAAAGTAGCACAAGAGCAGCTTTACGCATGAACGCATGACAGGGATGAGAAGAAAAACAAGATGTGTTAAAGCTGTAAGCCGTGGGATGTCATTATTTTCTTATTACTGAGCAAGTATCTCCATGCCGTCACTGGAAGCAACACCAGGTTGCAGCACATGAAAAATTAGCTCATTTCATAGTAACTTGCCTATCAGATTTAATTACTCATTAACTGAATGTGCCAGAACACCATTCCGGATCATTCCGGCCCACTTTAGCCCCTGATTGTAGGTTGCCCACATTTTGGGTGCACTTGGGGCCAAGCAGGCAGTCATTTTGTGTTTAAAGCAGGAGAAAATAGAAGAAAACATATGACTGAAAAATGCATTGGAGATGTTTTCTGCTTAGAGACACTGTGAGAGACTTTGAATGAGCTGCTTGGAAGTTACTTTGTTGCAGCTGTTCTGATTTAGCATTTTATGATTAAAATGGTGCTGTTGGAGGAAACATGCAATAATCCAATGAAGCTGAACATTATTTTGTACCATTACCACGAGGACTCAAAAATATTGCAAGTATTATAGATTTGTGTTGGGTGCTGGCTGAATTTCTGAGTGTTTTCTATCATAGCATGTAGTTAAATAAATTCAGAAAGCCAAATATGATGAAGTGAAAACTGAAGCGACTCTGAGGACTAACAGCAAAAACTGAAAGAAAAAAAAAACACTGGGGTGAGGGCATCTGTATACAAGCCTGTGTTAGTATTACGTTAACTTTGGATGTGTCAGTATATTGTACTGCATTGTACATAATAATGAAACCATGAAAAGGATCACTGAGCATGTGGTTTGTGAATTTGTGAAGTAGTGTTACACCATACAACCAATGCATTCAGAGCTTAAACACAGTACAAACTATTCCCCATTTTATGTGGTCTCTTTGTCACTCACTATGTAAATACACACTGCAATGTAGCGAGCGTTCAGCTTTTTTGGAGATTTTATACATGAAGTATTTCCATCCAATCCTAAGTGTCTATCCTTGGGGGTGTAAAGAGACAGCATCACATCAGAGATAATAAAAATAATATACTGTATATGCCTTCTCTGGATCATCCATACTCAACAAGGTGATGCACGCTGCCACTATTCTTTATGAGAGAAGAAAATTGCACATGTAATAAAATCCAATTTTATATTTTATTCTGAGAACTACAATAAACACAAAACAAGCAGTAAATAAGCTTTTCAAAAAGCTGATTACCAAAGCAATTTATTGCCAAGTCCAGGACTGTGTTAAAGCAAAGCAGCACTGGAAAGTGGAGGGGCCCACATTCCAAATCTTCTCTCCCTCAAGCTCTTTGCTTGCCACATTATTAGCCAGGCTGCTTGGTGAGGAGCCAATCTGATCAACTTATTTTACTATACAATGTCCCAGCTCCCGCTGAAAGCAGTTAAAAAATGCTTGTGATTGAGGTCATCCTTGCATCCATCACAGTGGTAAACACTATGTCTTTGACTGAGGCCATTTCCACTCCGAGAGTTGGCTTTTCTACGACAAAGGGACAGAGCTTAGTAGCGGGAACTGTAACAGCATTTCAATGTTTTCAAAGAGCAGATCAATCTATAAAGTGTTCACTCGTGATCAGGACCGCATGCTCCTGAGCTGTGGTCTGTTGTCAGGATTTAGATTTTACTAAACCGCATCAGTGCAGCACACAGCACAGTTGAAGGTTTGCAGTCTGTCTTCATTTGCAGAGAAATGTGCTGTAAGGATGCAGTGTTCCTGTTGCTAAATACATGTCAGGCATGTTATAAAACTGTCTGCTCAAATTACTGGTTTACCCTTCCGATGTTAGTTACACTTTTTGTTCTGAAACACCGATAAAACATAGTAATAATGTGAAAAACGCTTTAGGAATTTTTGTCTGCTGCATTGTATTGCAGATATCTCAAATTAGCTCTAACTTTAGGTAGGGATGATTGAGGAATGAGCAAAAAGTAAAAAGTCTGCATAATATTTTTGAATATAAATTGAGGCTGTGATGGCAGGAGAAAAATGCTATGTGGGGATTATTCACAGTTATATAATGTTAGGAAGAAAACCAGGCGCTTCTCATTTTGGTCACTTATCCCTCATTGTAAAGGTCTGTATATTTCATTGCTGGTGCAGCAGCTTAGGGGATACATTTCAAAGCAGCAAATAAAAATTGGCTAAACTTCCAAAATTAGCACTTCAAAGTCAAACATGATTTGCAGCGAGGGAAGGGGTGGAAGCAGTGTGACTGTGAAAGTGTGTTTGTAAAAGCTAACTCAGTGTGTGTGTGTGTGTGTGTGTGTGTGTGTGTGTGTGTGCGTGCGTGCGTGTGTGCGTGTGTGTGTGTGTGTGTGTGTGGCAGAGCTGATGTGGAGAGTTCAACATTAGGCCTTAGAACCAATTTCTAGGCAAATTGGTTTCATTTAAGAATGAGATCAGAGTAAGCAAACCTCTTTCAGGGCAAGTTCATGCATCTGTAGTCATTTATTTCAGTTTTTATATGCATTGCTTGGCACAGGCTGTTTGTAGGTAGAATATGCATAATCTTAGCCATGGGCACCATGCTATAGTTAACATGTTCACATTTACCTGTTATTACCATGAATTTAAATAGTTTCTTCCATTTTATTGCATTCTGTCACAAAGAGCTTCAGCAGTTATTTAGCATTTTGTTTTCTATATTCCTTCCAGCACTGTTGTGGAATCAGTGCTAATCAAAGCCACTTGTAACTAATTGCCCTCTTCAGTCTCCTGCATATAGCACAAGCAGGCCCAATAAGCAGCAATGGAACATATGCTGAAATTTTTGAGTGGCTATGAAAATCTGTTTTATTTGACCACAATTAGCATCTCTGTACATATCCTTTTGCATTAAAGAGTAAGTATACCCTATAGAAATGACACACACACACACACACACACACGCACACATGCACATATATATTTGGACAAGAACAGAGTTTAATCCATTTAAAAGTGCTTATACATAAAGGTGATCTTCTGAAAAATAAACTTTGCATTTTTCTGTCATTTCCATAATTCCAAAAAAACTATGCACACCTCTACATTTATCAGCTCTTCACATTAAGAAATTTGATCATGGGGTTACAAATGAGGTGTCAATAACTAGAGCATGCTTAGACCTCAGTCACACAAGCCACACAAGACACCCGCTGGGGAAAAATGTGCATTCCTGTGGTTTCAGCCAGTTAGCGGGTGGCTGCTGGCGGTCGCTAGCTAAAATTGGTAAGAAAGCTTACGTGCGACTGCTTTGGTCAGCGACACATTCACTGCGGTCGCCCATAGCTTGCATGAAAGACGCTGACTTGTCTGCAAACACTCACAACTACTTGCCCAGCAGCAGTGAAACTGTAAAAAGTGTGATGCAAAGTGGAACCGGAGACTGTAAAGTAAAAGTTGCTCCTTTTGAAATTAAAGGTGACCAATGCGACAAACAAATGGAAGTTTTTAGTGCGGCACCCTCAACCTACCAGAAACTACGTGCCAACTGGTTGGGAAACCCAAATTTCCCTCACTGGCCGGAGGTTGCCAGGGGGTTCCTAAACAGTCTTGAGGCTGGTGTGAGTGAGGTGTAAGTCAGTGACAGGTGGAACCCATTTTATTTGAAATGCTGGCATCTAGGATATTGTGCTCTCTGTAATATTGAAGTATGTAGTATCATCAAGCCAAGCCACTATTTGAGGCCTTCCTTCAGGGAATAAAAAAGGCAGTGGATGCCCAAGAGTCTGGCAGGGGATTTAAAAAGATCCCCAACTTATTGAAATAAGTCCCACCTGCCCCCACACTGCCAGAATAATTAAAAATGATGACATTGTTGTGCATGTTTATTGAATACTCTGTGAGCCATTGTGGGAGATGAATGTGAATACATGTGAAGGATGAACCTTTTCACTAGAAAGAAAGAAAGAAAGAAAGAAAGAAAGAAAGAAAGAAAGAAAGAAAGAAAGAAAGAAAGAAAGAAAGAAAGAAAGAAAGCAAGCAAGCAAGCTGCCCAGCATATCAAGTAATGTATGTCCTTAATGGAGAGATTCTAAGGTTGTGATTCAAGTCCAGTGCTGATGTTAAGTACCAGTGCAGTGAGTAGTGCATCCTTTACTTTTACTGCTTCTTAAACCGTGACATTGATCTTTTCCAGTGTACTAAGATAGACAAACGTGATCCTGAATGTTACAAGACTTGTAATACTGTATAGCTGTATAGTTAAGTCATAACAATAAAAAAAAATCCCTAATCCCTAATTGATTATCCTGTTGGAGTCATTAGATGATAGTTATACTGCAATGCCTTTTGTGTCATGGGTATGATCCTTTGACCTGTAAAGAAGACCTGTTTCAGATGTATGAACTTTCTGTCCCACTAAGAAAGGAGTATTTTGTTAGATGGAAATGAACAGAACTGCTCAGATAATGATTATAATTTCCCATATGGCAGTAATGAGGTTGATTCCTTGCCAAGAGTTGGGCAACACACCAATTTATATAATACACTGGCAAGAGGTTACTTTTAATATACCTGAAATAATCAAAATGCATAGCCTATTATCAGTTCCTTCTTGAAAACTCTCAACCATAAAATTAAATTCAGTGTAATTAGAATTGTTGCTGATGGATCCAAAATAAAACACAGAGCTACTAGTTTCACTTAGATTTTTTGGCAGCTTTTCCACTTATCTGCTCTCCTCGTGGTTTTTCTATTCTATGTGCACCCTTTATGACCACGCTCTGCTGACAGCTGTCCCTATGTCAATATGAATGCCTGTCAAGAGAGATTATACATCACATGAGTCGAGGCAGATAATGAGCAAGAGGGAAGGGCACTTTTTAACACCCCCTTGTGTGCAACATATGACACCAGCCAAGCTAATTAAGCAGATGCCATAATGCAGTAATCAGGAACACAGAGGAGGTTGGAGAATTCACAAAGTTGAGTCATAACAGAGCAACATTTGGTGCTTAAGAACTTCTCCACCAACACAAGCAGATGGGAATGCCAAGCTGCAGTGCATGTGTATTTATGTGTGTGAGTATGCCTGTTTGTGCATCGTGTTTTGCAATTATTGATGTGTATGTTTCTTAATGGTATCTATGTGCATGTGTTTTTATTACATGGTTATTGAAATATAGATAGATAGATAGATAGATAGATAGATAGATAGATAGATAGATAGATAGATAGATAGATAGATAGATAGATAGATAGATAGATAGATAGATAGATAGATAGATAGATAGATAG
>JAMQGT020007791.1:0-91067 GCA_024447675.2 Pterophyllum scalare | reverse complement strand
TATGTCTGGTTACTGGTTCAGTTACGTATTGCTAAGCATATTAGGACCCACCAATGCCCCCTGGCTTCTCTCCATGGTAATCAAAAGGCCACAAATTCTAATCTTGTAATCCTGACAGTGATCAAAAAAACTTTTTTGATCACTTTTTTGCAACTTTTTGAGCAAATGAGACTTTGAGGGAATTGCACAGACAATAGATGTTAAATTTTTGCAAAACCCACAGCCCATTAGGGTCATTAGCATTCATTGTTCTCTTTGTCTTTCTCGCCTTCTCTGCCTGCCTTATGGTACTTTCTATCTGACAGCAGATTGAGAATGAACTGCCATTTAGCTAATGATACACTGTGGATATTTACTTGCAAATTGAAATGTAGTCTTGAACTCTCTGTCCCTGTTGAGCCATGGCCTTGAAAGCATTTTGCTGAAATAAATAGAGACAGCAACTCCTGAGAGGTATTTCTTCCCCTTACAATCTGAATAATGAGAACCTTAAAGCCATAAAATGTTTATCTCTCTCTCTCACTTTATCTCTCCGTCCTTTTACTGTATCTCTCTGCCCCGCTGCAAACCTCTGCAAACATCCGCAAACTTCTCATAAGCAAACAAACATTAGTGGAGATCTGTACGCTCAATTGGGAAAATCGATTGCAACCTAACAGAAACTGCTGGGCTCCACAAGGAGTATGCTGCCAATGCTGAGTGCTTCCTGTTACCATGGAAACGTAGGGAGGTGTTTTGAGCATGAGTGCAATGTGACTCCACCACCACCAAACTGAACCCCATCCATCCTCACGAGGAGCTAGACCTAGTTTGGCACGTTCATCAGCCTTCAGTATTTCCTAAACTATAATCTACGGAATGTGTGTACAAACTGACCTGCACACATCCAACTGCTGCCGCTTACTTTGTACTGCATACAGCTCCACAACAGATGGCAGAATTCTGATGGCAGAATCTAACACTCTAACTTCTATATGTCCCTGTTCATACAAGAGCTTCTAACCAGTCACATGAATCATTGAGAATCAATATAAAATTTTAATGGCATATTTTAGAAATCTGTCAAACACTTGTTTAAAACTAAAAATTATATTGCTTGAGAACTGGGGATCGGTCTGCCAGGGCCTCTACCCTTGGCCACTGGCTGACACAAGTTGCACCTGACCCCTATGATGCCTCAGCAGCAGAAATGAGCTTCCTCCAAAAGGGTGGCTGGCTTCTCCTTTAGAGATAGGGTGAGGAGTGCAGTCATTCGGGAAGGGCTCAAAGTAGAGCTGCTGCTCCTCCACATTGAGGCTGTCATGGGGTGAGAGGCAGGGTACACCGTTGACAGGTCACCAGCCGGTCTCAGGGCTAACACAGGGACAGACACCCATTCACACTTACATTTACTGTAATATTCAACCACTAAAACTATTTTTTCTCTTCAGAAATGCAGGTAAATAACTGTAACTTGGAATCTTATTCAAAAAATAATAAATAGCTTCACTATTTTTTCTGCTTTTTCATAAAACAGGAAATTTGACATTCGCGGATAACAATAATAATTGTATTTTAGCATTAAAAATATCTTTTTGATTAAAGAGCTTGTGCATACTGGTAGATTAACCGTTACAAAAAGAGAAAAAATGATTTTGGTAATTACCAATACTGCTAATTTAGGCCAACTGGGGCAGAAACTTTACATTGGGTGGTGGTCTAATATGTTTGTTAAGCACTGTATTTGTGGAAACAGCTGCTCCTTTAAAAAATTTGTACTTTGTGCAGACTGAAAGTTCTGGGAATATTGAATATTTTGAACCCTTGACATTGTGATACAGACAGTAATCAACAAGTAGCAGGAAGTGGATTGTATGAGAGGAAAGGGAATGACCTTTACCTCATTAATGCAAGTTAGCTGCTGGGTATGCATATAAATAAAAATAAATAAATAAAATAGCACCAGCCCTCAGGAATGACCTGTTTTTCTATTGAGCTTAAGTTTCTCTTTGAGAGTCAGTAGGCTGTGATTGCTTGGGAAGTAGACACCTTTTAATGTGAATTTTTGAGCATCCTCATGCATGATAGATGTGAGTTTTAAGGCCTCTTTATTATGACAAGGTTTGATGTTTCTGTGACTTAAACAGAAAACCACTTATAACACTTTAAATACTTTGATTTGAAAATCTATGTAGGGGTATTGCAAGTATGTCCCAGCCTGCGATGAACTTTACTCAGGGAGACACTCCTGAGGTTGATATTTAGCCTTGCTTATCTAACCAAAATTTTTTCACTAAATGATGTGTGTTACCTGGCTTCTTCTCTACCATCTCTTCTTCTAGTTTATGGCTATTTGTGTGCTGTCATTATATAAGAACAAATGATAATTCAGGTGCTTGTAGATTGAAGTTGATTTGAGATTTATAGGTTAGAATTGCACAAATTACTAACATGGTTCTTAGAACATGTTTCTGTTTAGCTAATCTTTTAGGAATCAAACATGAGCAGTTCTAATCTAAGCACATCCCCTGCTTGTGTTTCTCTGCAGCGCATGGATTTTTACAGGTACACCCA
Organism: Pterophyllum scalare; assembly: GCA_024447675.2. NCBI lineage: Eukaryota > Metazoa > Chordata > Actinopteri > Cichliformes > Cichlidae > Pterophyllum > Pterophyllum scalare. The sequence continues at coordinate 88,514 of JAMQGT020007791.1, read as the reverse complement.
TAAGACGGTAAACTGAATGAATCAATAGCAGACACTTATAACTCCCACAGCTAGTAGCAGATTTGTATTTATCTCTGCACTTGGCACATACTTCTCTTCTCTCAGCTAAAATCTGAGAATCTGTGCTCTGACCTCTGTTTTGCAACAGCTGGACACACAGCTGTGTGTTGTGTTATATGGCTTCGATTGCAAACATTTTATTCCGTTTATTAAGGGACCAAAGCAACAATAAACTTTCAGCTGCTAACGAAGAGTGATTGTTTGACTCATGCATTTACCAGATGTTGCCTAAACTTCAGTGATCATTACTATAATCAGTGTGAAGGAGCTTGACAGCACAGATTGAACCTCAGAGAGATGGGAATTCAGCTTGCCGTTTCATACTAAATTTGTGTATTTGCGCACAACAGGATGGTACAGAGTCTAATATCTTGCTAAAGAGACAATTGTGGTTAGAGCATGCAGAGAACTAATTAGCTGGGCCTTCCTGTGTGTGTGTGTGTGTGTTTGTGTCTGTGAGTGATGAGCTCCCAAACACCACTGGACACTACTGGAGAATCAGGGTCCTGTCGGTTTGCTTTCAGCAGCTGGTGTTCTGTTGAATTTAAAGAAGGAACGACATGAGGGAGACAAATGAAAACAGAGCGAAAGCTTCACTAGACTGAGGAGATTAAATAGAAGACAAAATGGTTTTTTTTTTTAGTAATTTAGTGACAATCACTTACTGTAAGCACTGAGAGAATGAAGGAATGATGATTAATTAAGAGGGAACAAAAAATGATTTCGTCTTTTTCTATACTCGATGATTGATGGGCGCTCTTGGCTCCTTTGTCCATCTGTCATTTCTAACATGACTCACTCACTTACCATAACTCTGCTCTTTATATTCTATGATAGGTGCTGTAAAACATGTCTCTTTTCATCAAGGCTGACATTTGAACAAGACTGGAAGGATTTGTTCTTCTCTAGGTCTTTATCATTTTACCAAAAACATGACTTTACCCCAAAATATTATTTATTGCCACAAAAGCACAAAAGATGAGTGAAGAAACAAACAAATCAATGAGGTCAACTGATGACCTCATCTGAGGGGAAATTCATCACACTCTGACAGCTGCCAAATCTTTTCATTGTTGTGTTGCATTTTCTGACAGGGGTCAAAGGCACAATGTAAATCAAACCTTAAAAAGGTCTAATTAACATTAAAAACAGTATTTCTAGAACAAACTAAGGATATTTATCTAACATAAAGTGGCTCTCTATTTCCATTTGCCATATTTCTGGAGATGGAAACCCACTACCAGAGTAAATCACAATGAAGTGCACAGAAATTGTAAGACCTACAAGGAGGACACAATACAGAGGTTGTTGAATACATGTGGTTTATGTGATTTATGTCATTGTGACACAGATAACCCCATTTAGAGGTTGTCTGAAGTGTTTTGCAAACTAAATGCAAGCGTACCCAACTAGGCCAAGTTCTCATTATTGTGGTTTTTCATTACAAGATGGACAGTATTGTCCCAAAACATGAATTTTTATTCCTGCTGTTACATTCGTATTTTCCATTCCTGATACCAGTTTTTTACAGACTGATTAAGCTTTAAATTAGTTTAATTTAAAAAAAAAAAAGTGCATTCCCCATGGTGACTGGTTGCTGTAGGTTGCCAGCTTTTGTTGGGTAAAATTGGGTATTGCATCATTACTGTCCTTGTGATTGCATTGCTCACTAGCAGATTGCCATAGTTGCCTGCATGACAGATACTAACTTGTCTGCAAACACTTGCCAGGTACTTTCCAAGTTGTAGAGAAAAATGCCATGCTAACTGGAAACAGCGAATGCTCACTTCAAAGCAAAAGTTGCGCCTTTGCGCTGCAACCAACATTTTTCAAATGGCACAACATTTTCCATTTCCAGTTTTTCAGTCTCACTATCATTTGTTGGCGACTGTTTACAAACACCCTGCGGAAACCTGCTAGCAAACAAAGCAATTGCAAGAAGGCTTTTGGTGCAGTGCAATGTATCCAGTAACCACTCTCCAACTGCTTTTCCCTAGTGACCACTGGTTACTGGTTACTGACTGGTTTCTAGGCCTGCGTGAATTGGGCTTTAGCAATTGACTTCATGGTGAATTCCAGAAACCTCCAACAATTATTCACAACTGGTTGGGAAATCCCCATTTTTGCCTAGTACTGGTGGTTTACAGATGGTCTGTAGGCATGTGGAACTAAAGCTGCAAGTATTCATACAACATTAGCCATTGCAAACGTTTTAGCCTATCGAATATAGTTGATTACAACAGCAATGCAAGCTGTCTCAAACAAAATGGTAACTTGCATTTCAGGATAACATAAGGATAAAACTTTGGATGTTGGTTTGGATACTGAAACTCATTCAACTTCAATTCATTGAACAGATCTACAGTAGATGCTGGTCTTTAAGGTAACACTAATTGCATTTCCTCCTCTGGTCCAAAAACCAAGATGGCCTCATTTGTATATTGTGTTTTGTGAATTAGTTATCACATGACACTTACTGCCTTTCTAATGAACAAATTAAGGTGGGGCTATTACGGCAGCTGTACCAGTTGCAGTCTTCCATGTGCATTTTTTGCTGTGATTGTGGTTCTTCTTCTTCAGCATGTAAGGACAGACCAGAACACTTGTGCAGTAGGAAGAATTACAGACTTACACTGCCTACAGTACCTACAGTACTAAACAAAACAAGTACTTTTGCATTTTCAGAATTTGGAATTTAAAAGCTATCTTAAGTGTCAGTTCTGGTGACATCCATTATGATGGAGAGAACCACAGTTTGCACAAAATACTTGTTGCTCCTGTGAAGTGAAACCATATATTTAAACTTTTAGGTCTTAACAACTGTTGTTACTAAGAGTGAAATCTTTGTGTGTGTGTGTGTGTGTGTGTGTGTGTGTGAGAGAGACAGAGAGAAAGCGGGTGAGAACATGAATGTGGGAGCAGCAAAAATGAAATATAGATTGATGTCTTAATTTTTATGCAGATGAGCAATGAAGTTGACAAGATAAAGTGTTATAATGTATATTTTATTGCTCTTTAGAGGGTTCTCCCAAACAATCCCGTTTTTATTGAGCTGAGGGACATGCCCACTGGAAATCATGATTAAATTGATACAAAAAAAGTGACCATGGTCAGATATGAAGCCTGCATGTCCACATGCTGTTACATTAATGGAAAGCAGTAAATGTCTAAGGAGGTAAAATGCTCAGCTGTTTTACCCCCGTCACCATTTTTCTTCATGTGTTCGTGGATATTGATCTCTTTGTATCACTTCAGTCAGGTCAGAAGCATTCTGTTGATGGATGCTTTTATTAAATGTTTCCATCACTAAGCACGTGCTGGGTGTTCAGAAAATGAACTGTTGTCATCCCCTTTGTGTCTGTTGTTCTGCGATGAGGCAAAAATATGTGCCAGAACATTAAAATAGAAAATGCAGAAATCTACCTTTTGAAGACTAAAACCTCCACAATTGCTCCATTCCTTATGGGCTTCTAACTGCCTACAGTGGCAAGAATGTGTGTTTGATGTAGAAAAGCCTGAAACACCACAGTTGTGTGAACCTGCACTTTGGGCTGAGTTTATTAATTTGGCTGACTATCTATTTAATATGCTGATTATGTATGAAGTTGTAACTTTATAGGCTGCAGTATTATAACACAATGAAAAATAGGGAAATAACACCCACACACACTCTTGAGACAGTTTTATCTGATAGACAGCAATATTTGCTAAATAATTATGAAAAGCAAAGATCTTATCAAATATCTTGTGTGGGATGGAATTAGAATAACAGAAAGTGGATTACTTCTGTTATTTCATTCATTAAACGTATCACAGAACCCCTGTAGTTTTTAAAACCATGAGTGCTAAGTGTAGCAATAATTATTGTTTTATAATATAGGAAAGGAGCTTTGTGTGAGTTCTGTGCCTGTGTGGGCGTCACTTGGAGCCTGCGAGCATTGACCCTCAGCTTGAACGGAGGCACATCTGTCATAACAGTGTCCATCTGTCGCAGTGTGACGTTCACGATGCACTCGCTGAGCTGTTTACTCTCTCTGACCAGTACATGTATAATTATTCATCTTTTCTATTTATCTGCCACTTGTATGTGTGGGTGTGTGTTTGCACATCTGTTTCTCTGTGTCCACATGGGTCCCTGCATATGTTCTTTGACAGCACAGGGAATGTGCATTTTCAAGCGAAATCATGGCTTCTTGAGTCAGTTTCAGAGAGAATTGTGCCTGTACTGGTATACTAATCCACACACATACGCACAGTTTATGAGTGCAAGCAGGTTTTTACATCACTGGTGAGTTTAAAGCAGAAGTAAAGTACAACAGTGGAATACAGGATAAAAGACATTTAAGCTCCATTTGTTTACTTAATTGATCCTAAAACACACTTTACCTGTTGCCTTGGTATTTTTGGCTGAGAGAGCAGTAATTAAGCACTGCATCGTCCTATTTTTATCATCACCTCAGCCTTTTGCTCATATCACTGCTGCTTGGCTACACCATCACCGAGCTTTAACACACGACCTCCTGCTTTGTGCCTGTCTTTGTGATGTCTCTGCTAAAATAGAGCCCTGTGTGATGAAGTTAGTAATGATTAAATGCCATCTTTCTCTCTTAGTAACACACACAAAATCCTGAGCAAAATCATTTCAAACAGTCACTTCAGTATAATCGTCATTTTATCAAACACCGGGAGTTTCTATGACAACTAATGGTGAAAGGTGAAAGTGTTTAATTAAGTGGCCGGCTCACAGACAGAAGCACTGTTTGATGGCAAAAAATTCATGAATCTCTCACAGCACATTTGTGTTGAATCCAACTGTTTCAGGCTGCGATGAGAACACATTACGAGCCATTCAAAGTGGTTCCTCGGGAGTGCTTCTTATTTCTATGTGCTTTTATCCCATGTCTTCTTTATTTTCCATTTTATTCAAGGCTACACTGTTGTCACAGTTATTTATGAATATTTATTTCATTTATCAAGATTCTGCTAAGAGTATCATATTAAAGTTATATGTATTGTCTGAACAGAGGGAAGAATATATACACAAGGTAATGAGGAAAACTAGCAACAGGTGGGAAGGCAGCTGAAACTAATTACAGGAACAGACGCAAGGGAAGTAGAACTAAACCCAACCACACCAGATAAACAGCTATCAATATAAAACAAGAAGAGACCGACACTGAGACCAGGACTAAGATAAGCAACCTTGACACCAGGGCAGAAGGGAAACACATAGAGACAAGGCAGAATACAAAAGCATACCCCTAAATATCTACAAAACTCAAAACCCTGGGTCCAAGACCCAAGGACCATAACAATCTGGTTTATTCTTCTGGCTTCTACATCTCTGGTATACCGCTTCAAGTGGTTATCCAAGGCTGTGAGTCTTTGCTTGGCAGTTTCTAAGGTCTCTGTATGCACACCCCTTTCTTCGTCACACCTTTCTGCAGTTCTGATAGTTGGCTAATTTTCCTTGGTGCTCCCTTGAGCTTGGCCTCTAGTCTTTTTCTCCGTGGAGCATACTGCTCCTTGTGGTTGTTGTTCATCTTATAGTCAAGCATCTCAGGGATCACTGTTGCTGTGGTATAGTTGGTAACACATTGGTTAAAGTGATGGTCACAGGAAGGATTGTCTCTAATGCTGCATTCACATCTTCTAGTAGACTTTCAGAGGGTTCCTCATGTAGTCTTGGTAATCAGCTATGGAGGGTCCAGGTCTCCAGCTTAGCCATAATTTCTCTTTCCAGTCAGCTGCTCTGATGTGTGTGGATGATGACATCTCATTCTTGGCACGACTTCCAATTTCAGGGAAATTCTGTTGCTTCTCGATTGGAGTTTAATAAACCAATTTAAAAGAACAGCAATAAACTTTCCCGAATTATATAATAACACTTTCTTATCTTACATTAGTCTTGGCTTCATGGCACTTGTCTGTGACTTCCTAAAAAGTCACTGTAGTACAGTATAATAATTTGGCTAAGTTTAAGCACAAAAACAACTCCAAACATGAAAAAGTTGGTTTTCTTCAGTTCAGCTCGTACGTATTCTATTTCAGTGGAATGTTCCTGCTTTTATACTTGGCATTTCACAGCTACTACAGTCATGTAGCTTATGCATAAAAAATGTATAAGCCTAACACTGAGGTGATCTTTAACACTTCCTTGGGCTTTGTGGCTCTGAAGATGAATTATTGCATAGTAAAACTCAGTACAGGCTTTGGAGTCAGGAGTTGTAATACATTTTTTATCAAGGTAACTGCATCAGGTGTTACACAGATCACAAATTTCTTAATATTTAATGATACACCTTACATGGCATTGGTATCTTTTTATAGTCACATTAAATAATACTTGCACAAGCCTTCTGGACACCAAATGTGAAAGAACACTTAAAGGCTTGATCCATAAAGCAAATGAAACACTTCACGTTACAACAAACAAGCACATTTTTACTTTTTTAAAGTAATTGCTACTGTATCAAAGAGGAGAACAGTACTAATCAATATGTTAATGTAATAAATTCAGCTATTCTAGGAGCTTATGTATGTTAACATAGAGTTAATGAATGCTGTGATGAAGTGCTTTGAGGCATTTAAAGGACAATTATATCCATCGAACGAACCATTCATCCATTTTCTCCTGCTATCGGGCTGGGTCACTAGAGCATCAGTGTAAGCAAAGAAATCCAGATGTCCTTCTCCCCAGCCACCTCTTCCAGTTTATCCAGCTGGCTCTTTTTGATGTGGAGGAGTAGCAGCTCTACTCTGAGCCCCTCTTGATTGATTACACTCTTCACACTAGCTTCTAAGGGATAGGCCAGCCACCCTTTGGACGATCTCCATACCACGTTGCACAGACATGTAATCAAGGCAGGCCTTCAACATTCAGGAACATCCACCCCAGGCGCCCTGCCATCAATTACCTAAGTGACCTCACCCCCAGTGATGGACAATTTGTCCCCCTCGTCCCCAGACTCTGCTTCCTCTACAGTGTCAGTGGGATTAAGGAGCATTCCTTCCACCACCCAACTATATCTTCCGTTGAAGTCACCTGCACTATACACCATGTGAGTAGACCACCATTTTCCTTTCCTGAGTTGTCTGATGGTTTGCCAGAATCACTTTGAGGCAGTCCCAATATCTTTTTCCATAGCCCCACTGAACTGTTGAATGGTTCCCTTCAGCTTCAGTGCTCACCATCTGTTACTGTGATTACCACCACAACAGGCACCAACCACCTTGCATGTGCAGTTCCATGCAGCAGCCTCAACAATGGAGGTGCAGAACATGGTCCATGTCTTCAGTGTCCTCAGCTTCCCTAGGAATGCTGTTGAAGTTCTGCTGGAGGTGGAAGTTGAAGATTTTGTGGATCGGGGTGCCTACTAGGTGCCCCCAGCGCACCCTCGCTATACGTTTAGGTGTGTCAGGTCTGTCTTAGTTTAGTTCTACTTATGTTCAAACATAAGTGCATAAGTTCAAACATAAGTCAGGTTAAGATCCAGCAGGATGTTCCTCCCATTCACACACCTCCAGGTCTCACTGGCATGGCCCACATGAGAGTTAAAGTCTCCCAGTAGGACAATAGAATCACTGGATAGAGCACCCTCGAGCACCCCACCCAGCAACTCTAAGGAGATTCTGACGTAAAGGAAGCAAGCCAAGGGATACAAGGATACCCACTCTAGCCCACTGTCTCTCACCAAGGGTAACTCCAGACTGGAACAGAGTCCAGCTCCTCTCCAGGAGAATGGCTCCAGAGCCAAGGTCGTGCACTGAGATGAGCTTGACTATATTTAGCCAGTATGTCTCAACCTCACGCATTAGCTCACCAGAGAGGTGACGTTGCATGTCCCAGTAGCTAGCCTCAATAGCTAGGGATTGGTCCGCAAGGGGCTGCACATTGCACCTGACCCCTACGACCCTTCTGGGCCTACAGGAGGGTGAGTCCATGTTTCCTCTTTGGACTGCACCTGCCCAGGCCCCACGGGCTAAGGACTGACCAACAGGCACTCTCCCTCGAGCACCCACCCTATGCCTGGCTCTAGGGTGGAGCCCTAGTAACCCTATCATGGGCAGGCTAAACTCTTCCTTTGATCTTGTATCAAAGGTCGGTTATATTATATATTAAGTCCTGCCTTGTATTATACATATTATATTTCCTTTTGTGTCATAATATCCTAAGCTAACAGCATTCTCCACCACGGCTGTAGAAACAACACTACAGAAATCAGTATAGCTAATGCAAGCCCCATGCAGTTTCAACAAAAACCAATTGCCCCTAGAATGGGCATTTTTCCACCTGTATTAAGCATATCTAGTGGATGAAGCTTTACTCTGCATATGCACTCACTGGACACTACATTAGGTACCTGTTCAACTGCTTGTTAACACAAATGTCTAATCTGTCAATCATATGGCAGCAACTCAATGCTTTTGGCATGTATATATCATCAAAATGATCTTCTGTAGTTTAAACCAAGCATCCGAATGGGGGAAAAAAAGAGATTCAAGTGGCTTTGAATGTGGAGTGAATGAGGGAACAGCTGAGGATAGCCTTTTAGTAGAAAAGATGGATGCACATACCATGATGTCACCCATTGATCTTGTACATTTTGAAGCCTCAGCATTGGTTTAAGTAAGATGTTACTATATTTGGATGAGAGGTTGGAATGTTAAGTTACCCCTTCATGCCAACAAGCCAACTGTGCATGCAATGCACAGACAAACATATTAATAAAACATAAAAATTTAACTCACCAAAATTGAAGTACAAACTTTTTGGATGGACTGTACCACAGAGCAAGTCATTTTTTGTCAGATACTTCCATTGAAATGCTTCAAATGCATCAACAACATAAACATGATGAGGAGCTCTACTTCAGTGCCTCCAGTTAATGAAGGTGAGGACAGACAGACACCTATCCGTGACAGCTGCCCGTGCGGGACACCTGTCAGTCACAGCAGTCAGTCCCATTATTAAAAAAAAAAAAATCACCCCATTAAAAAGTTGTAATGAAGGGGTAAACCTTTCTCTTTTTTTTTGAACTGCAGTTTTTGGCACTTTTCTGCTGCTAGGTTAGAAAAAATTGTGGGGAAAAAAGAAAAATAAGGAGACCACTAGCTTCTGCCTGCACCTTAAAAAGGTTATTCCAGTGTTCAAGGTCCACTCTTACCTTGTGTGCAAAAAATAAAAAATAAATAAAAAGAATAAGAAAAAGACCAAGAACACAAGCAGCAAGTAAATGTTTCTGAATGCATTTTCCCCATATATTCAGTAGATATCACAGTATCATTATTGTGAGTCCTTTTTGGCTACAGTAATTGTGTACATTTCAGTTAAAATCTACTATTGTGAGTCCTGGTATATAATAAATGGATATCTCAATATAAAAAAAACTATTTCTACTAGCTTAAAATCTCAATAGCATTTTACTGCTTGCCACAGGAACACATGCCCGTGAGTCAGACATGCACACAGTCACACCCTGTGCACTCACATCCATCATGTTCCTCGCACTGTGCATGGACTATGTTACTGGTCAGAGCCAGAGGCAGTCAGATGTCTGTTCACATGAGCAGGCTCTGTTTCTGCAACTAGGACTTAATGGTTTATCTGCAGCCAGCAGCAGTCCATGAATCATACACAAGGCTGCAAACATGCTGGCAAACTTTCTCGGCTAATGATGAATTATGTTTAGGTTGCTGTGTAACAAAAGCCATAAAAAGTAATTGGAATCTGTTCCAAACTGTTGACCACAAGTGTATGGGTTTTTACTTTGACATATGAGGACAAGATGGTTGTCTCGCAAAAATCTATTCTAAATCAAAGTTTATACTGGTGCTCATAGCACAGCATTTAATGTCTACTAAGTTCTTAGTCTCCTAATATCTGTTGTCTTTCCAAGATTATCAATTTTACACATCAAACATAATGGGCAACCAAAAATCAGAGGAACTGTTTACTTTAGATCTATGTAGGTTCTCAGTCATCCAGGTCATGGTAGTCTTGAGTACTTGACAAGAAGGCACTGGACTTAACGTTCATGGAGCTGTTTCGCCTCTCATCCAAGCGGCTGCTTCAGTTCAAAAACAACTGATGGAGAGTCCCATGTATTTAATCCCTAATTAATAAATAATTTAATAATGTTTTCACATGAGCCTAAGTGTAAAACCGCTCTAAGACATTGCCCCACCCCACCTTCATGTGAGCTATTACCTTGAGGTAAAGTGTGAGTGGGGGTTGAAATACCTGGGAAGGGACCTCAAGTCAGCATTGTATGTGGCAGATAACTGGTATTGTAAGCTACCACCAGTGGTCATTCACAGTGGATGAAGATCAACTCCGTTACTCCTCTCTCAAACAATCTGTCTTCTCAGTCCAAAATGGACTGGCATCCTCAAGAGTTTATTTTCTCCTTCAAGTGCAGGTGTACAGCTGAGTCTTGTCCTATTGAGGTGGCTCTTCTATGTTGTACCATGCACAGTACACACTATGTTATTTATTATCATTGTTTGATGTTTTTGTATCTTGAAAAGGTAATATCCACATCCTTTTATTACTAGGGTATTAAATGAATGAAACTAAAGTGAATTATTTTTAATTATTTCTGCTTTTTGTGCATTATACAAGAGCGGAGGTAATGTTCTGGTGCTAAACCTATTAGATACCTTCAGCTAATGGCAATAAGAAGAAAACTATATATGGCATGTGAGTTTTCTAATTATGGATGATGCAATGTTTGCTAGAAAGAAGAAAATATTTCAACCCACACAGAAACATTAAAGCTAATGAATGTTACAGCATATTACATTAAAATTTCCTGTGCCTGTTATACTGTAATAGTCTCTTGTCCCTGATCACAGTTGTTGCCATGGTGAAGAGCGACCCTCACATGTGAAAATGCACAATTATTGACTAATTAATATTCAGGGACATTTTAATGGCGCCATGCCTTTTACTTTCATAGGGGCATGCTGTGAGGGCAGAATGTTATTTCTCTTCTGCCTGTTCAGCTCACATGTGTTCATGCCTGTTGGTGTCTCCATGTTTAGTTTTCTGTTGAACCTGAGGGAAAAGAGGGCTTGGAGATTACCGAAATCATTGGGCCAATTTTCATCCTTTGTTATTGAACACCTGGGGTTAGGCTGCTTCAGCACAATCACACAGACAGCACATGCAAAAATGAATGGCAACAATGGAGAGTTTTTTTCATTTTAACATGTATGACGTTAGTTTTTAGGTCTGTTTTAGTCATAGTGGTGCAGGGGTTAGTATGCTCTCCTTCCAGCAAGAATGTTCTAGGCTCGAACCTCCTGGCCAATCTGGGGCCTTTCTGTGTGGAGTTTTCTGTTCTCCTTGTTCGTTTTCCTCACAGTCCAAAAACAAGCATGTTAGACTGATCGGTGCTTCTAAATATACGGTAGGTGTGGGTGTAAATAGTATTCAGTGTCTCTGTGTTGGAGAAGCATTAAAAAAATAGAAAATTGATGAATGAATGAAGTAATTTAATGAGAGAGAATCTTTATTTTGCTGAGACTAGGGTAACTTATAACATTTACATTAAACCTCCTAGCTTTGCACATTTTCAGTTTCATTCTTTTTGTCCTCTTCTTTTCTTTGTAGTCACTTTAGCATTAGAGACAACCGCATCGGTTGGGTAGTTTACCACTTTGCTCAACACCTAACAATCTGGAATGTTGGCTGGTGTGCTGACTAGCCATTGTGCACTCAGCAGCCCTTGTAGAATGCCTGCGGGCACTTATTTGGGTAGTTATATATATTTTTTTCACCTGGCATTATGGGCACAGGACCCAGTTTGGTAAGGAAAAGGTTAACTGCCCTCATCACTGATAAGCTTTTGTGATAACAAACGGGCTCAAGTTTGATTTAAAGGCATGATCTCACTCAAAAATTGCAAAAATAAATGTGTTAAGGATGTTCTAAACTTACAGTTGGTGACCCCAGCTATCTCAGTGTATGGTGAGTTCATCAGTCCACTTCTCCACATACAGAAAATGTCTCTCCTGCTTTGTACACTGTGCCATCAAAGACACATGCCTTTCTACTTGTCACTGTGGCTACATCGCTGTATGAGTGAGCTGTCAGTACATGGTTGTAATTATGCATACCGGTTCATGATGTGGTTTATGCTTGTTTATGCTTGAATTTGTTGTGTAGCCTGCAAAGGTGACCCGGTGTATGGTTTATTTTTCTCTTTTTCTTTTTTTGGGGTAATGAAAGAATAAACTAAATGTCCCTCTGCACAAAGTTGGTTGCCTGTCCAGTACATATGCTTGTATATACTTGTGTTATGTATTTCTCCCACCACCTTCATCTAGTCCCTTGGATAGACTGTGATGAAATTTGAAAATCTAAATGCATTACCAGATTAACTTTTCTAAATCGCAAAAGCCCCAAACAGAAGCGTAATAACCAATTACTCTACATTACAATAATAAATGGAGCTCATTAGGAAGCCAAGCTTGAGGTTATTCTAATTTTCTTTTTAATACTCTGTCATACAGCTAACATAATTTATATACTATTTTGGGAATCAGCCAGAATAGGAGTAAAAATCAAAGAGTTTTATCATAATGTGGCCACATAAAAAATCATATGTTGAATTTGTATATATTAAAACAACCAATCCTCCGCTGACACCCATTTAAGAGCCCTGATGGAAAATTATTTAAATCAATGACACAGATATCTTCATATTTGTCAAATGATTTGAATATTAAAATAATGAGCCTGTTTCTTTGCCTTTGGGCTGCAGCAGGTGTGATGAGTTTGTAAAATGCATTTTATGCAAAAATTATTTCAGGGATAATCAGCCATGATTACATAATCTATTTTTCTCATTTAAGGAGGCATGAAGATGGATAAGAAACAGGAGGAATGACAAACACTCATCCCTCCAGGAGGGAACCACAACCATTGGGTTGATGGAAGGTTATAAATTATACATATTTCACAGGCAGAACTGCTCTGGATGATTTTAAGGCTCATTACTGCACAACTATTTTTCTCTGCTGTCTGTGTGGTTTAGTGCACCAGGGATATACACTATATTGACAAAAGTATTCACTCACCCATCCAAAGAGTTCAGGTGTTCCAATCACTTCCATGGCCCCAGGTGTATAAAATCAAGCACCTAGGCATGCAGACTGCTTCTACAAACATTTTTCAAAGAATGGGTCGCTTTTAGGGGCTCTGTGAATTCCAGCATTTTACCGAATGCTGCCTGTATAACAGGTCCAGTTATGACATTTTCCCCCTACTAAATATCTCGCAGTCAGCTGTTAGTAGTATTATAACAAAGTGGAAGCAATTGGGAACGACAGCAAAACAGCCATGAAGTGGAACATAAAATCACAGAGTGGGGTCAGCAGATGCTGAGGTGCATAGTGCACAGAGGTTGCCAGTTTTCTACAGAGTCAATCACTACAGACCACCAAACTTCATGTGGCCTTTAGATTAGCTCAAGAACAGTGCATAGAGCTTCATGGAATGGGTTTCTATGGCAGAGCAGCTGCATCCAAGCCTTACATCAGCAATGCAAAGTGTTGGATGCAGTGGTGTAAAATATAAAGTGGTGCTCTCTGGAGTGATGAATCACATTCTCCATCTGGCAATCCAATAGACAAGTCTGGGTTGGCAGTTGCTGGGAGAATGGTACCTGTCTGACTGCATTGTATGCTTCAGCATACCAAGATATGGATGCGCGAGTTTGGTGTGGAAGAACTTGACTAGCCAGCATAGAGTTGTGACCTCAACCTAATAGATTACCTTTGGTTCTATGAAGTTGAGATTTGGGGTGAATTAGAGACTGCGAGCCAGGCCTCCTCATCCTCACAAATGTGCTTCTGGAAGAATGGTCAAAAATTCCCTCAAACACACTCCGAAACCTTATGGAAAGCCTTCCCAGAACAGTTGAAGCCATTATAGCTGCAATGGGTGGGTCAACATTAAACCCTATGAATTTAGAGTGGGATGTCACTCGAGTTCATATACGTCTGAAGGTAGACATACTTTTGGCATTGTAGTGTACCATCTAAATGTTGTTTAGAGTTAGATGAAGCAGTTTCTGAGTGTTGTTTATTCACACAAGAAGCATAATCAAGATTTTCACTTTTCCAGTGATTACTTCTGCCTTGACTCTCTGTGACTCTAATGTCACTTTCTGTCAATAACGGACTGATTATTTAGTCTATTATCTGCAGTTTGTTTACTGGCATACAACAAGATGATGCTCTTATCTTCTGTTTATGTGAGTTGTCAAAGTTTATTTCCAAAATGAGAACTCTGTGGGAGATCTGTATCCTCTTTATGAAAGATACTTATCAAATAATTACTGCTGGCATGAAAATGAATTCTAAACTTTACTGTGTAATTTTCTCCTTAGATATCCATTTTGTAGCTCTATGTTGCCAATTAATATAACACAAAAAACATTCCAGCAACACACAAAGCCTAAAGGGTTTTAATTTTGATTAATACCTGCTGGTATTTTCAGCACCACACCCAGGGTGCTGTAAATACTGCTACACTACACTGCAACTGCAAATAAATATGTATTTGATGAAGTGTAATGTCACTTGATATTATAACCTTGCTAATAACACATGAGCCATTATCCCAGCTGTCACAGGGCGAGAGGCACCCGTGACAGGTTGCCAGTCTATTGCAGGGCAAAGAGGCAGTTTAATAAAAATATAGCAAATTTGACAGAAACAACATATTAATTAATTTTCTTTTGATAGCCAACCATTGTAATGCAAGCATAAAACAAATTTGGTCTACGTTCATTCTTGATGAAAAGCTTGTCAGCTTGATAGGAAAGTGGCAAAGTTTAGAAAAATTGGGATGATTGAAACAAAACCCGCACAGTGCAGTCATGTTTTCTTATTTATAAGGATCGAGTAGTGGGCAAGTTAGAATAGAGTTTTTCATTATTGGTTAAATACATCTGTGATACAGATATAGTCTGGAACTTTATTATCCCCTAGGGGCAATTTGCTTTGCAACCAACAGCAAAATATCCATCACACAACACACACACCCAGAGACACAGACTCACCTACTAGAATTTAAAAAGGTAATAGTGGTAGGAACAAACGAAAATTTAAATCTATTTATTCTGCAATGAGGCAAAGGATACCTCCTTCCTGAAGGCAGCAGTTGATATTCTGGATATTCTGGTGAGTACTATCACCCACCCTCTCTGCCTTCTGGGTAGCCCCAAGTATACAGGTGATTTCTGCTATGCAACAAGAATATTTAGAACTCCTGGTCAACAAGACCCACTCCAGGAGAAAACAGCAGCAGCCTGGCAGTAAATGAGTTAGGAGGTGTGTTTTATAAGCCCAGTGGCCTGACCTCTGGCTAGGTTGATGCACAAGGGATTTTTTTAAGACAAAAGAAACCAAGTTACATAAAGTATCTTATTACCCTACTGCTCCTGTTAACAATTTAAAACCTAATAACAAAAGCAGGTTACAAAAACAAAATTTTAAAAAAGGTTACAAAAAGGGATTCTGCCTGATGGGAGGCAACCTCTCTAAACAATTGTGGTCTTACTTGGACTGACTGCAGTCACTTTCAAAGTGGCAATGGTTTGCAAATAATTGCTGTCTAATTTATAAACGCAGACAATTTGCCAAGATTTTGCAATTAATTGGAGTCAGTCTGCACTGATGAGCACAACTGATCTGCAATGTGTTTCTTTGTAATAGGGGGCTCGACTCAAGTGGTTGTCAGACAACTGACTGCGAGTGGTCGCAGAACTGGTCCCTGTCATTGAAGTAAGCATTTCAAAGGCAATGAGATCACAAGTTCAATGGACCTAGTTGCAGTAATTTTGTTTGTGGTCTCCAACCGTTGCTTTCCCCAGTGTAATTTGAGGTATGGCCTATCATTCATTGTTGTATGTGAACAAGCCTGAATGATTTCAGCTGGTATATACACATTACATTTTCTTCATGGTTGAAATGGTGAATAAATAGACTCCCAGATGTCTCTCTCTGGCTCTGTCTTGTCTCATCATGGATAGCATGATGGATAGCACAAACTTTCAGGGCAGTACTGCCATGGAAGGAGGATCTTACAGCCACCACATTCTCCTGTGCCTAGGACAGGAGAAAGCTAAATTATATAGCTAAAATCAACCAGAGTTTGTTCACCCAGCTCAGGTGATAGTACACTAATAAACAGCGTTGGGCATTTCAGACCAAAAAAAAAAGAACATATTACTTCCAACTATTAAAAAGAAAATGCATTTATTTACTCCTCCCATGTGCCAACATGAATCCCTAACTGTGATACAAGATCATTTTGCTTTCTTTTAGTAGTACAACAAATCTGACAAAACTGAAGAAAAATTCATTTTACAGACATCATACTGCTGTTGAAAACCAGCACTTTTCCACTGATACGTGTGATACAAGTCTGTTCAAGTCCGGCTTTGACTGCTTGTTTGTGTCAACATATATTCTGGGTGCACAGGTCTTTTGCTACTAGCTTTGTGTTAATAATATACTGCCTTTGCAGGTGCTTGGAAAGATTTATTGTTGTTGCTGGGTAGCTGTTGCTGGCCTATGCACAATTCGCACTTTACTGTTACATTCTTGTCCTTTCAAGAAATTCAAAGTTGTGCATATCGCCACCCTTCACAAGATGTCAATTGCTCTGTCATTTTTGTGCCTGCCTCATACAGTAACTGTGCATTAAAAATGTAGGTTTGACTTTAATCAGCTCAATTTTCTGCTTTTCCAGACATTGAAAAAAAAAATTATACATCGTTTTTTTTTCTCACAATGAGAAGAGACCACATATTTCAGCTTAACTGAGTTTTCAGCTGAGTCTGATATATGTCAGTGTCAGTTTATTGAATCAATCACCCTTTTGGCAAAAGCTTAAACAGTTTTAGTGATAGACATAATTTGCAGATCTTATTTAACCTTTTTGTAAACTCTAAACAAATTCTTACTCACTGAACCAAGTTCTGCGAAGTGATTAATTTGTGCCATCTGTGAATTGCCATCTGATCATGGTTAAGGGTTTGTGTATCCTACTGATCCCAGGAGCTATGTTGTTAGGGGCTTTTGCCCCTCGTAGGGTCTTTCAAAGCAAACTGGTCCTAGGTGAGGGGCCAGATGAAGAAGCATCCTCTACGAAGAATAAAAGAACAAGGGATCAGTTTACTCTGCCTGAACTCTTGACCCACTGTTGTTTTCACTTATGCACCTAAGAGCAGGTCAGAGTACCCAGCGTTCATGGACCCACTGGATGGGGTTCTGGAAGATGCCACATGTAAGGACTCCATTGTCCTGCTGGGAGACTTAAATGCTCACATGGGCAATGATAGTGAGACCTAGAGGGGTGCAATTGGTAGGAAAGGCCTGCCTGATCAGAACTATTGTGGTGTTCTGTTATTGGACTTATGTGCCAACCACAGTTTGTCCATAATAAACACTACGTAGACGTGGCGCCAGGACACCCTAGGGCACAGGTCGATGATCAATTTTGTAATCGTATCATCTGATTTGCAGGTCAGCTCTACAGAGATGTGGCTACATGGTGGTTTGTTCACTAAACCAGATTGTGGACACTGGAGGTGAAGCACTGTCTCCAAGTGCTTGCTCATAGGGGATTGTTTTGATTGTTGAGGTTTTCTCTGTATTATTGTAGGGTCTTTACAATATAAAGCGATTTGAGGCAACTGTTGGTGCTATATAAATTGAATTGAATTGAATTGAATGATTGAGATTGTAGATACAAATGGCAGAAATGAGCTTCCTCCAAAGGGTGGCTAGATTGCCCTTTAGCAATAGGGTGAAGCGTTTGTTTATTTGGTGTGCACAGCCAGCAAAGGTGAGCTGAAAATTGACACTAAAAAATGGATGGAAACAATCTGAGAGGATGAGGAGGAGGACAAGAAAGAGCAAGATCAATTGTCAATCCATTATCTTCTGCTTATCCAGTGTCACGTCATGGTGTCAGCAGGCTAAGCAGGGTATTCCAGATGTCTTTTTCCACAGCAATACTTTCCAGTTCTTCCTTTGGGGTTCTGAGGTGTTCCCAGGCCAGATGAGATAGTTCTGGGTCTACCATGGGGTCTCTTCCCATTTGGTGTGTCTGGAAAACCAGCAATGGGAGGCATCTAGGAGGCAACCTAACCAGATGTCCAAACCACCTCAACTGGATCCTTTCAACATGAAGGGTCAGCTGCTCCAATCCCGCCAGATGCCCAAGCTCTTCATCCTATTTCTAAGGCTAAGCCCAGCCACCCTACATCAGAAAGTAGTTTTGGCAACTGTTTTTGCAGCCTTACTCTTTTGTTCATTACCCAGATCTCATGACCATAGGTGAGGGTTGGAACATAGATGGACAGGTAAATTGAAAGTTTCACCACAACAGTCCAGCTCACCCTCCACCTCCTCTCAATCACTTGTGAATAATACTCAGAGAAACTGTCTACTTTCATAAATAAACTGTAGTATAGGACATAGGCTTATAAGATGTACACATAGCCATTTACTTCACATTTGATTCTATTTTTCTTTGCCATGTTTGAATGAAGGAGTAGGGCAAAGTGAACAAACTCCAAGCAACCTTGCTTACCACCATTCTGGTACATATCTGGAGGCTGGGGCAGTGGGGGCTGCATTTCTGTTTTTATTTCATATTTCTGTAACTTTTGTTCAATTTCTAGCACTTCTAGCATTTTCTGAGCACTGTCTTTTCTGTTTTAGATGTATTGTAATGAATGCCTGGTAAAACACCATAAGTGTCATGGTCCTGGGCCGGTGGCCCAGTGTTTTGAGTTCTATGGTTTTTGTGTTCCCTTTTGTATTTCTGTGTATTTCTGGTCCCTGGTGTTTTCCTGTGTCATGTTCTGCGTGTTCCTGGTCCTGTCCCTTCCTGTTTTATTTTGATAGTCTTGTGTTCCCTAGGTCTTGTGTTTGGCTTTGCTTCCCCTGTTGTTTATTTCATTTGTTTCACCTGCTGTGCCCTGCTGTTTCCTCTTGCCCTAATTTCCTATTGTGTATTTAAGCCCTCAGTTTTCTTCCATTCCTTGTCGTGTCACTCGTGGTCATACCCTGCTGTGTTCCTGCGTCTTTCCCATGTCACCCCAAGACGTGTCTCTCCCTAACCCGTGTATGTCCCAGGGAGAGTTCATGTTTATGTTTTGTTGGCTTTTGTGATTAAACGTATCTGCTCATTGCACCCTCCCAGAGTTCTGCGTTTGGGGTCCTCCTTCCTGCCTGCACAGCAGCCCCCCCACGTGACAATAAGAAACATAAGCCATCAGCTGCAGGAGTCTCAGAATCAATAACAGAAAGCTGAAAATTACCTCCAGCTCCATCACGTTACTTTGTTTGGGGTTACAGCTTTTTATTATTGCATCACAAGGTGTCTTGCCGGTCTCAGTGCAAATAAAGTCTGAAATAACAAACACACTAAGCTGTCAGAATTACCGTTAATCAGAATTTAATGAACTAACTGTCATCTCTGGTTGTTAAGAGGATTTGGGACTATTGAGGACAGTGCTAGAACAAAACCGATGCAAATTACTTTGGCGGTGATGTGACAGTAGGGGTTTAATAAAGTAAAGGCCAGTGGGTGTAATATGTCATTGTCACTTTGCGTATTCATATTAATTTAGTAACTTCCCAGCAGGGATGTGTCTAAGTAGTCTTTACATGGAGTAGTGTCGGAACAGTACAATCCCTCTTGTGCTTTGGATATTAAGTTGGAAATGAAAGACTGATACCTCCTTCATATTTGGCTGGTACAGCCAGCAGTGCATCTTATGCATCTGTTGAGCCTAAGAAGCACCCTCACATCTGATCTAGTGTTGTAATTTTTTACTTGCTTGGTGTAATTTTTTATATATATATATATATATATATATATATATATATATATATATATATATATATATATATATATATATATATATATATATAAAACAAAACAAAACTATATATCTGTGCTGATAAATTGGTCGATATTAGCTGTTTGACAATATATATTATTGACATTAATAATCAAAAGTTGCAAAGGGGGCACTGTGCAAATTTCCTGTTGGAAACACAACGACCAGCAAAGTCGGTTAGAGCATAGATGAGCAATCCATGACTTGTAACAATAAAACAAGATTATTATATTTCATGTTATCTTGGTAAGTACTCATAAATAACTACACATAACAAATTTTAGGGAAATCTGTTTATGTTTTGTGTGTCTGAAAGAAAAACATATTGGCCAATGTATCAGATTTTTAAATCACCAAATACCAGTATTGGTCTTAAAATCCTATATTGGTTGGGCTCTAGTTCGCTTGTCCTGTTGTTAAATAGATTACATGGACAGCTAAGTGGTTGCCCCTGTGTCTATACGATGCTGCTGGTTTACCTAATAAGAATAATGATAAAGAACAATTAAAAAATAAATTCCACCACGTAAAGAAACAACTAAACTGTTATTTAAGTGAAAATAATAATCTGGAAGAGTAAAATCGATGAGTAACAGTAGAACGAAAGTGTATTTCACAGAAAATCTTGGCTTCATTATAGCTTCATTATAGCTTCATTATAGGAGTCAATTAGCGCTTTGCTGTGTGATACCATTCTGTGAAACTCTAATACCTTGTAGGCATATTGAAATCCCCAGGGAAGCCAGCAGTAGAAATCCTCTCTAAAATGTAACATTATAAAAGACTAAAGCATCTTGACTGAATATGCCAGGCTTCACTTATTAAACATTCAAACATAACCTTAAGCTTCAGGCTGGGGTTGAATTTTTCACTGCATTTTCACCCATAAATTTTATATATTTTTATGTATTTTTCCATGGAACCTAAAAAGGATGACAAATATAACAGGGTTTTTAAATATTTCAGTTGAGTCTTACGTGCATGGGTTATGAGATAAAAGATATGTGATTTAAGGTCTTTCTGATGGGATCCAGCCTTAACCTTGGCTCATTTCAGGGACAGCAAACGATAAACATAGAATACGTCTTTGCCGACAAGAGCTGTAAACAGTCGAGCCATTTCAGTCACTTGTGTTCAGTCCTGTTCGCTCTGTGCAAATAGATCCATGCTCTTTCTTCTGTTTTCCATAAACACTCCACTATTTTCCATTCTCTTTGAACTTACCCCTCTCTGCCCAATTTTCCACCATACTGACTGAAGGGATATTTTTTATGAAATACTACTGAGGACCATCCTTGAAATGCTTTGATCACTCTTTATTCAAATCACAGAAAAGCTCCTGCAGACTAAGGGAGAGGTTTATTTCAGCAATGCCTTTAGTCAATATTGTTCACTTGACCTTTCTAATAAGTTCTTTAGTAACTGTCTTTTATTATTATTTCTATAGTCCAAGAATATAATATTGAACAGAGAAGAAATACTTCTTTCTATCTGCCCATATGAAACTGGAAATTTTTTTTATTATACTTTTCATCAAATATTTTTGCAATTACATCTTATGGCAGGGACTGAGGTAAGTGATATCTGGTCATCTTTTCAACAAATGGAGATGGATGTTTTCTATTACAAAATGGGCTGGCAGTTCACAAAGGAGGTCTGAATTATTCACAAATCATTTCAAAATACTTTGCCCAGATCACACAGAATTCTTGCATCACAAGGAAACAGTTCCAGCTGGGTATTTGTATTCAGCAAACGGTCACATCTGTGCAGTGCCATCTTTATATTTTTATCTAAGTGTGTCTTTTTGCTACATTTTCCTAACCATTTCTTTGTTCCTACAGTATTTGGAAGTAGTACTCTTCCTAAGAAAATATCATAGTACAGCAGTGTGACTGGCAGAATGAGGGCCCAAACGCAGACTCTGGAGACAGGCGTAAACTCAGAAAGCCACTTTATTGCAGGGCTCTAAATACCAAAGCAGGGCAAGATTTTACAGGAAAACTAATCCAGAGAACTCAGACACTCAGGGAACAAAGAATACACTACCATGAAGATATGGCTCAACAAACAGCAGGGAAAATGCAGACAATATATACACAAGAGATAATTAGGGAAATAGGAAACACCAGGGAACACAGCTGAAAATAAACGGGGGGGGGACAAGACAGTGGAAGCAAAATGAAATATAACACATAAAACGAGAGACTAACCAAACAAAACAGGAAATTACAAAACACAGAGTCAATAACAGAGATGAGAACATAACAAGAAGGCACGGGAACATAGGTTAAGAACAGAAATAAGGGATTAAATGCACTAAAAACCGAACCCAGGAAACCAAAACTAAGAAGGCCTGAAAGTATCAATAGACAGAAAACCACAACACAATGATGTCATTAACAAAGGCATTGCCATTATAATGAGAAACAACAAAACTCAAAGCTATAACCAAAAACCAGAACTAATAACTCAGATACATAACGAGTTCAAAACACAAAATGGTGGGAAATGCTTTTAGTCTTTCCTTTCATGGCAGGAGAGATTAAAAAAAAAACTAAATTAACTGTGTCCTAAGGACCTTGAAGATTTTTGAAATTTCTCACACTGTCAGTTAGTTAGTGGCTTAGAGCCCCTGTTTGAAGTGACTGTTAGTTTATGCTGGACAGTCACAGAGTTCATTAGCAGAGCAGAGTGTTCTCATGTTCTCTACTCCAACAGAAAGATACAAGAAAACTAGAAAAACAACTAAAGAACAGCTAAAAAGGGGTAAAACAAATCCAAAGAACAAAAAATCAAGAAGAAATTTACAATAACAAATAAAAATGAAATATGTGAAATTTTCCATACCTGAAAATGAATCTATCTTCTGTGCAGGTACACTAAAATGAAGACAGCCACCAACATCTACATCTTCAACCTTGCTCTGGCTGATGCCTTGGTGACCAGCACGCTGCCATTCCAGAGTGTTAATTACCTAATGGGGACCTGGCCTTTTGGGGACATCCTGTGCAAGATGGTGATGTCCATCGACTACTACAACATGTTCACTTCTATCTTCACACTCACCACCATGAGCATTGACCGCTACGTCGCCGTGTGCCACCCCGTCAAAGCTCTGGACTTCAGGACGCCGCGCAATGCCAAGATTGTCAATGTCTGCAACTGGATTCTTTCCTCTGCAATTGGATTGCCTGTCATGTTCATGGCCTCTACTGCTGTCACTTGTAAGCATGAACACATTAACGCTGATCCTGATTTCCAACACTCAGTTTTTAGCACAAATGGGGATATTGTGCATAAATGGATACACAGTGATTGACGTTTTGTTGCATAAACAGTGAGTGAAAACAAATAATCCAATAATCCGTAACATCTAGTGAGCCAATATCAAAACAGCCTTAAATATTTATTTTTTCTGCAGATAATTATTGTGGTTTTGGGGTCATATCATCCTATTTTTGTCCTGCTGCATTCTGGACAACTCTAAAGCTGACGAAATTAGCTCTCCTGGAAACATCTTTACCCTAAATCCTCTTGTGGTCATTATTTAATTTCTTGAAGAAGTTGTTTATTTTCATTTAGTGTTCATAAGTTAGACTTGACAAGATAAGTATTAAAGATTCAGTTTTACAAATTACTTATTATTTTATTAGCTTTACTTTCAGCTGCTCCCTTATTTCCCATAATAAAACTGTATTGGTTACACTAAAAAAAAGAACTGAACGCTGGTTAGAACATACTGATCCGGTCATTGTCTACATTCCAGAATTCACCACACAGTTGGCAACACTGACAACAAAATAAGGAAAACATTGTTTGTCACAGCACCTGGTTCTACTGGACCTGCAGCCAGTCTTTCTCTCATCCATTCTGCTCCATCCAATCTGCAGCCCTTCACCTCCCCAGCTCTGCTCCACAGGCCTGAAACCTGTTTCAATTCAGCTCCTCTGCACCAGATTTCATTGTTTACTTGCTCAGATTAGTTTACCAGAGTCTTGACTCTTTGTTCAGTTTAGCTAAGGTTACTTCGGTGAACGCGCCCAGGTCTCCATGCATCCGTCATCTACTCTGCCCCACTCTGCCCCATTCAACCCTCTAATGAACCACTTATCTAAATCCAGCCTCCCTATACATTTATCCATTAATCACATTTAGCTTGCTCGGTCTCATGCTGTGCAAGCCTTCATATCAAAATGTGTATAAACAATACATGCTGTGAGGCAACAAAGTGGGCCATGATTGTCAAGCACAGCATCTTACATCGATTTCCATGGGGGAGTTAATTGGCTCCATGGTGTAGTGGGTTACACATTTCAGTGAAAAGCAAAAGATTGGTGATTTGATTCTGAGCGGAAACACAAACCCCTTGGCGGTTGTGTCAGGAAGGGCATTCAGCATAAAAATCTGCTGAATCAAATACCCTGTCATTATCCAAGAGTAGTTTTTTCCACTTGTTGTAGTTCAACAATGACAAACTACAAAAGAGTAAGGCACAAAATCAGTTCATTCTCTGTGTTCTACATTAAGAAGCAATTAAAAACTCCAGCAGGCTGTAAATGAAGCGACAATCTTTGGTGTGTAACTGCACAAATAACTATTTTATTGGATGTGTCAGCCAACTGACAAATACAACTTCTTCAGAGCCAAAGATCTTCTCGCAAAGAAAGGCATATCTGACAAAGTGTCCTGGAGCAGTGGTAACAACTGTTACTGAATAAAAAGAAACGTAAGCATTCTTTCAATCTGTTCTAAGAAAAGAGAGCATTAGAGTTACAGTGAAACTGTGAGCTGCGGAGGCAAGGTGTTTAAAGATGTGGCTGCTTTACCTTGACATAACACAGTTTTCAGTGAAACTGTTTTTCTGAGACACCTTCAGGGAGACATTGCTGTCCTTGTGTTGCTTCTTGATATAGCGCTGAACAGTGAACTAATAATTTCTTTCTCAAATGTGGGACTCTCGATGTCACGCTGCCCTCTAAAAAAATGTATATTTTCTGCATTTTTCACATTTTAAAGAGATTATTAAAAGGGACTTGTTACGTATTTTCTTATATATGCGTATACTGTTACTACAGTGGATGCTTATAGTATACATACCAAAAGCTTCAAATAATGATGACTGTTTACATATGAGTAATTGCTATGAGCCAACAGTTTAGGCTGCTCTTGACTCTTTATGATGTCAGTGAACGTGGATGTCCTTAATATGGTCAGTTCAAGCATGCAGCTGCAAGTTCACCTGCTGTTCAACACTTCTGCTTATAAGGGGAAGCCAATCAGAAGAAAGCCAGCTTAATCATGCAAATTTAACCTAGTAGAGTCTAAGAATAAAATATTAGAATTGAAACTGAGTATAATTTGCCACTTTTAATAAATTCAATAATAAAAATTTTGGACTTTTATGAAAAATAATTGCCACTATTCATTTTCTAATCAGTGCTGCATTTGGTTTCATTATACAGATAGATTTTTTTAATCATTTGTAAAAGGCATCCAAGCAAAAATAGAGTTTATAAAAAGAATATTTCTGAAATTGCTTGTATGCATATAATGGATGTTTATAATGAATGTATGCACCTATGTCTCCTCACCCTGCACAGCCCCAGGCATGGTTGACTGCAAGCTGAATTTCCCCCATCCCTCCTGGTACTGGGACACCCTGCTCAAAATCTGTGTGTTCATCTTTGCCTTCATCATGCCCGTCCTCATCATCACTGTCTGCTATGGCCTCATGATCCTGCGGCTCAAGAGTGTGCGAATGCTGTCAGGGTCCCAGGTTGGAAAAATGTGTTTTCTTTCACCAGCCAAAAATTGTGCACATAATGAGGTATTTTTTATTTGTGCATTTTGTACCAAGGGGATTTAATTAGATGCAAATGGTGCATTTTCTGAAATTATTAAACCTTGGGTATAAACCTAATTGATTTTATTTTTCAGAATAATAAAACATAATAGAAACCTGCCCGGAGCATGCTTGCAAATATGGTACACTCATTGCTCTCAAGACTAAGTAATTAGGGAAAAATCAACTTAAGCCTGAGGTTGTGGATTAGTTTTAATTAACCTCTTAGCACTCACTAGCACGAATATGGACAGAATGAAAATTCTGCTGCTGTTTTGAAGGCATCAGCTTATTCTGAATCAAAAAAGCCTCACGATTCAGTGAAAACCATTTTAATATGCCAAAAAGCAAAAAAAAACAAACAAAAAAAAACAGTAGCAGCAATGGTTCCAAACTTTTAAAAACGATTGCATACACTGTTTTTTCCTACGTTTTCTGTCATCTCTAGGAACACATGCCAAATCACTATGCCTGCAAAAGAGTCTAATGAACAAAATGCTTCCAAGCTTGTTGTCTTTTTTAGTCAAAATGGGGGATAAATGGTAACTAGAACACTAGAACAAATAACAATAACTTTCCACTCAGTATTTGAGTTACTGCATTATGTGAAGACATCTTTAGAGTGGAAATATAGGGAAAGTAAACATTGTTGTACATAGGATTTGTTCCTATTTGGTCCTCCTTAGAGCTTGTACTTCTCCTCTCTTATTCTCTCATCCTCCCTTATAGGCCTCCGTCCTTTTCACACACTAGCCTTTCTCCTCTGTCATTCTTTTCTCTCTGATTTATCCCAATTACTAAACCGCCTACCTTTTTCACACACAGGAGAAGGACAGAAATCTGCGTCGAATCACTCGCATGGTCCTTGTAGTGGTCGCTGTCTTCATTGTCTGCTGGACTCCTATCCACATCTTCGTCATCATCTCAGCTCTGATCACAATCCCCAACTCCACATTGCAGACTATCACGTGGCATTTCTGCATCGCCCTGGGCTACACCAACAGGTACCTAGCAGACACAAACATGCAAACATTTTATTTGAAATTATTATTTTTATTATTTTAAAAACAAAAGCCTGTTTAAGAAGAGGATATTATCAGGAAACCACATTATACCACTGCTAAAATGAAGTTGGTAAATTTAGGAAGAAGCCGATTTTTGTTCTGTTCTTGTTGCAAGCTTTGGTCATGTTTTTGTCTCGTGCAGCAGTCTAAACCCAGTCCTTTATGGCTACCTGGACGAGAACTTCAAGCGATGTTTCCGTGAGTTCTGTACCCCGAGCCCTTCGGTGTTGGAGATGCAGAATTCATCAAGGACTGGCGCCAGTAGCCGCAAGCTCCCACAGCGTGAACACATCAGCGCAAACACTGGAGAAAGGTCCAATCAACAGGTCGTCAGTGTCTGTACTACTTGAATATTTTTAAAGGAGTAGTTAGGTTTATAGGGAAACAGTCTTTCACTCAGTCAGTGTTGATGGTGTCAGTGTCAGTGTTGATGGTGAAGATTATCGACTTCCAAATATCTGTATAGTTGGTGGCACAGCTGGTAAGCTTGGCTTAGCATAACTCTTCTTGGCCAGCAAAGACCAGGAAAGTCACTGCATCCTTCAAAAGAAAGTGTCATCTAATCTTATATACAGGACTGCACAAAAGTTCAAGCCACCCTCATTTTTTAATATTTTGCTTAGAAGAAGTCAGACTTTCATGTCTTGAGCAATACTTCTCTGGGCTTTCTGAAGGCTCTGTTTAGTTTTTGTTTGGACATTGGCTGTTTTTTTCACAGATTTTCAGTCCAGTATTATACTGACTCAGTTTTTATCTTAAATCTTTGTTTCCATGTACGGTTCAGAATGTTTCAATAAATCGCTGCACCTATTTCCAACTTTCTTAGCAAAATATAAAGAAATGAGGAGTGGCTCAAGACTTGTTCTCAGAACCATGCTAATAACCGCTCCCTTGTTCTAGTGTTAGACTAAGGCTGGAACATCATTTTAGTGTAACGTCATATAGTGCCCTATATGACGTTAGTGCCCTATGTACACTACATAGCAATGAATTTCAGCACTGTCCTGTTGAATTGTTTGTCTCAAACTGAACACGGCATAATGGACTTAGAAGAAATGACGGCTGCAACACTTTGATTAGCTGATTTTTCCCTTGTGATTTTCCTGTGCCTCCATTAATGTCTGATTGAGTTCACCTGTGTCTCATTATACTCCTCTCCTGCTCCTCTGCTTTTAGTTTACTTTCCACACATGAAAGAGCTTTTAGGCCCAATTCCAATCTGGGCCTACATCCTGCCATTCTGATGTGTGTAACTGCGGCTGTTATGGCTGCTGAAGGGTCTCGTAATTATAAGTGGGAGGATAGAAATACAGCGGCAGGGTTCTTCATCTGTGCCAATTTATATCAGATGGCTGTATTAGGATCATGTCCATCACGTACTCAAAAATGCAGCAATTTCAGTCCAGCTGCAGTGGGGGATTTACAGCAAAATTTCTGAAATTCTTTTCCTTTTTCTTTATAATTATAAATAGCATTTATAACAACAAAGAAAGTGGCAGCAAAAAGCAAGAATGAATATGCTGCCAAACATCAAACTTATTCAAGATTTTTTGGTGAATTATTAACTACGTGTTCATGAAGTGTATAATAAGTATATAGGATAAACATACCTTCTCCACTCTCTGCAGGTATGACTAGCCTTGGAGGGGTCGTCGGTGGACTCTCGCTGTTGTGGCGGTGTTCCCAATGATGATCTCAATTCAGAAGTCACACAGGTCACCACTGGGCTCTGATTATACACACACACATATAAGCCACAAATTCAGGACATGACTAAGACTCATCAGCACAGAACATTTTAACTATAATGCTTAACTGCATCACATCAGGCCACTACTCTGCCAACTAGTGTACCTAACTACCTTTAAAACAAACAAACAAAAAGAAATTGCCACTTCCGTTTAAAAGGACTGCACATACCTCTCATAAAAATGTATAAAGAAGCCTGTCCTATTTTTTTTACATTTACAGAGGGAATCTCAGTGGCACCACCTAGACGTTGCTCTCATGTCTAGTGTAGTCACTAATTAATTAATATTAAAAATAGTGTTGCAGCAGCCAATCTGCAAATGATCCTCATACAAAAACAATGTAGCCAGAGCTGTTGTATTAACATAAATGTAACATAAATAAGAAAAGTTATACTAAAAGAAAACTAGTCCTTACAACCTCAGCATGTCCGAACTGAAGTTGTTGAACTAAGTTGAAAGGAAAATATTCTTGCTACGTTAGTACTGTAAAGACTACAGATTTAATATGAAATAAATACACAGATATGTTAACAGAAGTATTAAAGACTCTTTCATAAGACACAAATAAGTATATATATGTTGTTTTGTTCTGACTGCTTTGTACAGAGCAGCTCCATTGATCTGAAAGTCTCTTATATTAACCCTCAGCTTATCACTAATTCATTATGTTGTAAAAAAAAAAAATCATTTAATTGTATCTGTAGAGCTCATATGACTTCATCATACCAGTCTGTCACTTTTTCTCCAGATCTCTTTTTATCATTTGCATTTGTGAAAGGACAGCTTGAGTTACTAGAAATGTAGATCTATTGGGGGCTGCTGCATGGCACAGGATCGACTTATTGCTAGCTCTTTTCCTCTGTCACCCCATGAAGACATTACTGGACAGAAAGGTCGTTGCACGGCTATTTACAGTGCCTCACAGTGCTTCTGTGTGAGTTCACCGGGGGTTGACACAATCCTTCTTACACTTTTGCATCTGATTAAAGGCATTTTCCACTGAGTGATCTGCATAATGCGGTGCTGGCTTTGGCCACTTCAAGCAGATGAGTTGTGATGAACTGTAATCACTAAAGAGTTTACAATTAAGCACACATGTAGGACAATATTGTATTTTTCTCTGCAAAATCTGACACATCTCTGAATGTACATTTGTTTAACACAGTGCATTAGCCTCTCCTGCACAATGTACAGAGTGTCCCGTTGCAGCAAATAGTGCAGACATATGCTTTTACCAGTGTATAATTAAACATCCATCACAACAGGTATGGGTTTAAGTGGAGTCACTTCTCTGAAAGAGTTAACAGGTGAGCCAAGCAGGACTGTACACCTGTCGTAATCACTCGGACTGCTTGTACTTCTGTGTTGTGCCATATGCTTAACTTGAGCAATGCTTTTTTAAATAGCTCTGCGTGCTATTCAATGTACCAGTATTTTTTTTCTAAGAATCTGTAAAGGTGAATGATTGTATTAATCTGCCATGCAAAATACTGTAAGTATTCTGTTGCTTTTTTTTTAATGAATGTGAAATCATGAAAATCAGTGCAGTCCTAAATATAAATTTTGTCTTATTAAATCTGCCTTTAACCATGTGTGTGTAAATCAGAGTTCGTATGTGTAAAATGTTGTACACACAGAATTTTATGTTGCAAACTCTTCCTTTTGTTTTCCTTTTGTTTTTGACCTAAAACTGATATGTGAGGACTTCATATTGTGCATACTGCCTCAGTCACTTCTGGAAGACTAAACAACAGATGATTCTTCTCAGCCTATCACACTTCAAAATAGCAACAGAATTTGCTCTATGGTGCATGAGCTGTCAAATGTTGTATTTCACGCACAGTGTGCTCTTCATTTGGCAACGAGAACATTATGTTTCATTTCACAAAACACATTATGTAAACAAAGGAGTCAAATGTCGCCTTTTCTGCTACGTTGTATGTTTCAGGCCAGGAGCACAGAGAAAGTTTGCCAACATTGTGTCAAAGATTAATGACCTCTTCTGGGTGAATGATGTCCTTTCCTACCACAGGTAAAACAATGATTTCAGTCCACAAATTTGAAGGTTGCTGCTACAAATAAGAAGCCTGCTTTGGAGCTTATCCCAGCTACCATTGGGCAAGAGGCAGGGATAGTTAGATGATGATACTGCAATTAACACCTAAATGAAGAAAAAGAATATAAAACATTCTGTGGCACAAAAGGGTGCTTTTAGCTTTGCATGTGCAAGATGAAACATCTGGCTGTGACTGCACCTAGAATACACTCTTGAAGCTAAAACTGAGTCAATATTGTCCTTGAGCTGTACATGTGCTGCCATTAAACTCTCTGTTCTAAATTTGGTTATTTTCATTTTATATATATTTTTTATTTATTATACAATGTATTCTAGTCTTAAAATGGCATTTCTTGTGAATTAATGTATAAACAATAATTTATGATTTTATGGATGGCTCTCTGTAACACCATATATGTAATATTACAGTTAATCGGTGATTGTCTATGGAATAAAGTGTAATTACAAATCTAACTGAATGCCTTTGTTTCATGCATCTGAATAAAGCATTGTTTACATTTCAGTCTGCCTTTTATTCAAATACAAAAATGTTTTCCTCTTTCAAACTGAAACACAATGAAGCTTGTCTGTGTACTCAGTGATAAATACAAACAATGACAATAGAAACAAATCACGATGAAACATGGACTATACAAAATGCATGTTGTTGCCTTGAGGCACTCTCCAACCCTATGCAAGAGGCTGGAGCTTTTTGTCCCATTAATCCCATATTATCTCCTACTCCTATAATTTATCACCAAATAATGTAAAAACATAGTTCTGTGATATTTGAGAGTTTCATATCTCAGCCATCAGCCTCAGGATGTTGTTACAATTTAAAATGACAAGATTTCAACATAATGCTACTTCCACACATTTTACAGCAAAAAATAAAATAAATAAATAAATAAAAATTAAAATAAGATTTCTTTCCTCATTTTACCATTTACCAGAAATTTTTATCACTAATATGCCTGAAGACATTTGTCCCAGGGCCACTCACGTGCACATCCCAGTGGGAGCTGAAGGCAGAGGGTTGGTTGTAGAAAATGGGGATGAGTTAAAGGATACGTAGTCAGGAAGCAAACGTGGGTGTCATCATTTGCAAAAGTCTGGAATTGTAGCCGGATTTAGACCTGTATGTGAGAGATGCATAATGAGTACTTATGAGTACTTATGTATGAACAACTGCACATCGCAGCACTGGCTAAATACGCCTTTGTGGATTTCTTTTCGTTAGCATGTTCCATCATTGGAAATGCTTTGAAATCTGCTCAATAACTCAAGTGCCCTGTAAGATTGATAGTTTAATAACTGCGGCAGTAAGGGAACAATTACATACACTCACACACTGGGCATGTGTGGTGGTTTTTTTTCTCTCAATAGAATATAAAGTACTGTTTTTTCTTTCCTTTCCTTTCCTTTTCTTTCTTTTTTTTTAAATTTATTTATTTATTTATTTTTAGCAATTCTGCATTTAATTCTTTTAAATTTTGTTATTTAATGTTCAAGGATTTACACACAAATGAAAGCCATCCAAAATCTAGCATCCTTCTCTGGCATTCAAAATTGTTTTTTTCTCAGTTGTTGGGCCTGATTTTGGCCAGGTGCATTTCATTTTTCACTGATCTCACTCAGTAAGAGTGCACTTGCTTGACATATGATGTAGTATGGTGTAATATGTGTTGAGGAAAAGTAAAAGAGGGCATTTCAAAAGGACTGAAAACTGTTCCAATACCATTTCATTTTCTTCACACTTGGGCTGATTGCCAGCATGGCTACAAAATAATCCTGGATCACAAAAAAGAAATGATTTACAGAGGCTATTTCCAAACATATTGTCCCAGAATGACACTTCACTTTCTGTCTACAATACAAATGCATTCAAAACTTAATGTTTTCTGTCTGTTCTGGAAAACATCATCATGGTTTCAGAAGTGCATTCAGTATTTGCAGCATGTATTTGCTGCATACACACTTACAAATCCATCTTGTCATGTAATGGGCTGCTCAGCAGCCAGACATTGCCTTATTGGAGTTGGCAGCATGATTTATCCTGTCATAGCAATTACTATGACATGACACTGATTGTCCCATCTTCCTGCAGAGACCGAGACCTCACCCAGACCTGATGTGGAAATGCCCTTGTCCATATGGAAAGCCAATCAACCAAAACAAACTAACTTTAATAACCTGATATTTAAAAGGTTAAATCTTTGTCTTGGGGACAAAAGCAAGGGTCTGTGGGAGCAGAGTTATTGTATAAAATCATACAGAAACACAATACTATGTCCCATTTCATGCATTTCCAGTCTGGAAACTTAATACACTATTGTGCATGCAGGGATGAGTTGATCCTGGAAAGTGTTCTTTTTTCAAAAAGCCTGCACCACATACATTTATGATCTGATTAATAAGCTCCACATTGTGTCCATCATAGAGCTGGATCACAGCATCTGCAAGGCCTAACTAATGAGATTCAGGATTGTTTATGTACTCACTTAAATATGGCTCCTATTTGTTTGAGAATCATGCAGTCTTACCTGCTTACCTCATGGGAAAAAGCCAAAAGCCAGAGGCTTTGCTTGTGTAATAATCAAAGCCTTTCCTTTCCTGATTGAAGCATGTAAGCAATGGAGAGAGTTTGTTTGTTTTGTCTTATAACACCAAAGAAAAAAAAACAAAACAAAACAAAAAGCAAATCTTTAATGAAATTTCAAACAAGGAGGGTCAAAAAGGAGTGTGTTTGTGTGTTCAGGGCTGTGTCAAATCCAATTTAAGTCCTTCAGGCCTTGATACCCTAGTGCAACTCAGCGCTGTCATAGAGCAGTGGATCCTTCAGGCTATTTCACACTTAGATAAATGGCTAGCTGGCGCACCTCATCTGATGGAGAGGAACATTGCATTTTACTGCCATGGTTCACAGCACATTGGGAAGGTGAAAGGGAGATGCCATGGTCAGAATCTCAGGTGTTGCGGGGAAATGAAAGTCACGGATTGTCCTCAGGGGAAAGCCACAGAGTAAGCCAGGAAAAGAAACCAGCCAGCTGGTCGAGCTTATTTAAGCAAATCGGCATGACAGACCACTGAGTTCTGCAAAACTGCCACCACCTGATGGCTCTAGCTGCCAATAAACCCGTCATCCAGCAAAAGCGGGCGGTTTGTCAGCTGACCAATAAGCTGCCTCCGTTTGTCAGTCCACCAACCAGCCATGGCTTTAACAACCCAACAGGGTGTAATTTGCTTGTGCTTCTTTGTCTTCCTCCAGTGCACGGTGGTTGGGAATGAGCTCAGGTTTAAATCTGTGGAAATATTGCTGACTCCATTTTTTACTACACTATTACTCAACAGGACTGTGGGGCACTGGGACCATCCAGTCAGGTAATATTCCCATCAATCCACCTGATTTCATTACCCTGTTCTCCTCCTAGTGCTTTGCTTTGCACTTCCCAGGTCTGCCCACTAAAAGATTGGCTATCAAAGTTTGATTATCATGTCTCTGCAGCTATTATTTTACCGTAGATACAACTCTGCAAAGGTGAGAATAAAACCTGATCTATTTTATTTCTAACAGAGTGGAAAGCAAAACACTACAGGAAAGCATGGATATTGTATCTGCACTCATATGTCTCATACTTTTTTGCACATACAATACACATTATTCAAAGTTTGACATAAATATATGACTTTTTTCTTCTGCAGATCAAAATGCAGTTGCAGTTGCTAAAAAGAAACACTATGTGATGGACTTTCCAGCATCAAGGAGATCAAAACATTCAGTGATTTAGACTCAGGCTAGAAAATATTTCAGTGCATTTTCTTACACATTAAGGTTCATCTGGATGTCATAACTACTCTGCCAGTCAAATAATTTTTTTAAGATGAAAGTTTATTAAAGAAAAGCCTGAAGAGCAAATCATGGCACTGAGTTTTGTAGCTTGTTTTTTTTATTATTATTAATTTTATGTTTAACTTGTGTCTCTCCTCTATTTATTAAAGTGTAAATTTATAGATTATTCTGCAGAATTATTCATTTAAAATTAATTAATCCTCTAGGAAAACATGTCAGTTTTTTCCTTAAATGAAAAAAAAATGTCCCAACAACATCCATCCATCTTCTTCCACTTATCCAATTCAGGGTCACCTCTTTCCCAAATCACACTGGGCGAGAGGCGGGGGTACACCTGGGATAGGTCAGTCTAGCAACAGGCCAGCCTGTTGCAAGGCTAATTCATAGACACAGACAAACATTCACACTCACATTCACACCCATGGCCAATTTAATTCACCGGTTAACCTGAGAACATGCAAACTCTATAAAGAAAGGCCCCAGACTGGATTCAAACCCAGGACTTTCTTGCTGTGAAGCAACAGTGCTAACCCATGTGCCTTCCATACTAAGTACATTACCAAGGAATTTCCTTAAAATTAAAGACCTAAAGACGCAGCTTATTTTCTTAAACCTTTTTACTACTTCCATCCCATTTTATTCTTGTTTGTGGACATATTTCACAATTTCTATGTTTAGCTGATGACTAAAAAAAGAGTAGAAATGATACATACCAAACACTCCGACCATTTTCCCAATAATTACCGCCTAATTGCATTTTTGTTTGCTGTAACCTTTCAGTGCATTCATAGGTAATAACAGTCTCTTTCCTAGAAATAAATGGACTACTAATATAGTTGTGTAATATATGGGAAAAAAAATCTTAGAATAGAAAATCTACTCCACTGTAAGGCCACAATTATGCTCTGCCCACTTACAACACTATGTGGTTTCAGTATTCTGTTGTCCACTTAAAATGCAGTGCTAGTTATGCAAACTGTTGAATATTGCCATACAGAGTGCTACAGACTGGAATTATAATGGAAATCGAACTGGAAAATGGAAGGCTGAAGCATAATTTAACAGGCTGTATTAGCAGCAACTACTTTTCTACACCTTCCTCTATCTCACTGTTACACCTTCAAGAGGACACCAGAAGACTAAGCAGTATAATCATAACTTTAGTCAGATGACAAATCTTTTTAATGGTGACCCTTTTTGCATTCAGCTCATTTTATTCTAAAGGATTAGAGACCCAAGATACTAGAGTTTTTATCCCCAACTCTACTAAACTCTGCTTGTTTTCTGCTATATGCAAAGGCACAAGCAATGTAAAAAAAAACAACAACAAAAAAAAACATACAATTTTCACCGCAGTTAAGGTGTCACCCAGCTTTGTCCTCACTACCAGAGGCTTCTGCCAGGATGTGCTGCTGAGAATATCATCCCTGGGGTGCCGTTTGATAAATGCACCTTCCTGTTTTATTGCTATAATCCATCATACCATGTTATTCTCATCAGATATTGTTCTACAGAGTGGGTGCACTAAGCCATTGATGGTGAAGAATAGTCCTTATGGGACCCAACTGAATGTGATGCAGATTAATCAAACTCGAAAGTACACCTCGATAAAATGGTTTTAAACCATGGGAAACCCTTTTTTTGTATCTAAACAGTGATCTGAATTCCTGGCTTCCAGATGTCAGGGAAATTAACTTTGATGGCACTTTTCTGCTTTCTCTGTTGATTTCTTCTGGATTTCTAGTTATTTCTAAATATTGCAGGATTAATTCCAACTCTTTGCTACATGTACCTTAACTTTTAAAAGCTCAGAGAATTAGATTTTTTTTTTCACCATGGCTCCCATGGCCAAAGCCAGCAAACAGTGTTTTATGCAGCTAATCGGATGACCACAGCCGTGCCTCAAAACAATAACAATAAGGAGCTCTATGAACAACAAACTGAAAATATAATGAATATGCAAAATTCGGGTGATCATGCAAAGTACAAAGTGTTTCCTTAAAGGGCTGGGATTGGTAATAAGTTTGGCAATAAAAAATAAATATGACACTTGGGACAATGCTATTGCAAAAGTTTAAATTACCTTCAGATAACAATAGACATTTTCTTGTTATGGCACCTTAGAGATAAACACAATCTACGAGATGCATAAAAACTACCCAAAATTAAAGAAGAGGAGTAATGAAAAGAAAACAACTTTGTCATAGTTTCTGCAGAAATGTTGGATTTAAATATTTGTTTTCCCCAAAGAAACATTTTACAATGTTCAGCCAGACAGTAAAATGGTGGATGCACTAATAGTTGTTACTAGACCTTCACTGATCCCAGAGAATAATCTGAATGCTATTGACTCCACAAATGTTGTCTTTTATTCCTTCTTTGTCTCTTCGATTGGGTACACTAATGGCATTTATGCTGTCCTTGGGATAAATTGTAACTTTTCATGTATTCATAAAATGCATGTATTCACTGTCAGGTCAAAATGTTAAAGTGTTCAATAATTTTGTGACTTAACACTAATGTTCCCATAAGGTTAAAGGGCATATAGACAGGAAGAGAACTGCAGCAATGTGACAACCATAGACCAAGAATATACATAGAATGTACATAGAGTGTAAACGATATTCAGGGACTTGCAGAGATGGCCCTAAAGATTATACTAACCCTAATCCTAACCCAGAGTTTTTAGCTGTCCAATTATCAGCACGTAGCAGCTGCAGCCAGATTTGTTTAAAAACTCCATTGGCAGAATTAGCACTGCCGCTAAGGGACCAGTATTTAATGAGCTACAGTGCCAAAAGGTGTCCCAGAGCCAGCACGAAGTGCATGATCAGTATTAGCTGTTTCACAGTCATTTAAATATGTTTACTTATTCTCTATGCTCAGCTCTCTCTTTACTACAGTAGCAAAGCTGTCAATTTACTGGTCAATCTATGTCCCCACCCTCACCTATGGTCATGAGCTCTGGGTAGTGACCGAAAGAACAAAATCATGGATACAAGTGGCGGAAATTAGCTTTCTCCAAAGGGTGGCTGGCCTCTCCCTTAGCGATAGGGTGAGCAGTTCAGCCCCAGATAAGCAGAAGAAAATGGATGGATGGATGAATGGATGAATGGATGGATGAATACTTATTCTACAAATTTTTACTGGCAACCTTACTTAATGAAATCATGAAAAAACATCTGAAGCACTAAGGTGGTAACAGATCTACCTAGCAACATATTAGCCTCAGATTGCTAACTTTTTCAGCACCTAAACTGATTTTGTGTCTTAATTTTCAAAAAAACAACTACAAAAACTCCAAGAGTCTCATACAGCACATAATTGATGTTCTTAGTCACAGATCTATATAAATAAAATTGAATTGAGTGAACTGAGTGTCATGATTACAATGTCTCTGGTTAAGCTGTTACTGCTGTGGAACTGCACCAAAAGTGGGTACCACTAGCCACAGAACATTGCCAAGTTTAAACTGGCATGCAATTGGTATGCTGGGAAGTATTGACTTGTACTTCCTGGTCTTGCTCTCTGTTATTTGTGGATGTGACTTGACAAATGACATCAGTGATCCAACAGTTTGTTTTTAGGTGTCATGTAGAGTAGCTCTTCAGTGCAGCCATAATATAAATTATGTTTAGCAAATCAAAGGAAAAAAAGTTGTGTTCAAAAGAAGGAGCGAAGAGAGCAGGATGAGGATACCACCAGGACTTTAGATTTGAGCAGCACTGTCAGTGACTTTGCTGAAGCTAAAGCCCAAAAGTTCTAAATGTTCTGATGGATGAGTATCTTCTTTTCTGTAAAGGACTGAAACAATGTTACCACTTAAATGTCAAAATATGCACTCATACTATAATATGTGTGTGATATATCTACAAGCTGGTCCACTGGAAGTGATCGTTGAATGAGGAATTGTGTTAATGAGTGTTCAGTGACCCCATCCAGTCAGTCTGTGAGGACCTGTGGTTAAGGGGGTTCCCTCATTTGCTTCATGCTTATAGACATTACAACCATCTTTATGTTACTTCAGCAAGGCTGAATCTGTTTTGGGTTAGCTGTAGCCTAGTTGAAGAAAATGCTGTGAATTTATAGCATAAGCCTGTCCATTCTCTGCGGAAGCCCAAAGATAATTACCAGGAAGATATGCATTTAAAATATTGCTTATAAAGCAAAGGTTTCAAGCCAACAGACGCTCTAAGTATTTTATGGTTTGTTTGTTTGTTTGTTTGTTTTTTTACAAATTTTGTCTGAATTTCCAGGATAATTATCTAGTTAATTCAGAAAAACTGAGTTTTATTATTATTATTATTTTCTCTAAATTTTGGCAGATATTATCTTGTTATCTAAGAACAACGGTACTTTTTTCTGTCAAGTGAAAGTTTTACACTTCTGTACCTTCGTGCATCACTAACACAAAACTTTGTACGGTTTTATTAAGATTTAAGATCTCACGCTAAAAGCGAAAACAAAAAGTTACAGACTATGTTCCCTTCCGGTTCATTTTACCGGGGGAACCTACCGGAAGGGAAAGCTCCGTGGTGCGGCTTCTTCGTGGGCACAGTCGTATAAATTATTTACATCCTTTACCTTCGCATTTGAATTTCTAACATTTTATGTAAGTATCTTCTGCCTTTAAACTTTATGTAATTACCAGGAAGAGTGCATTTAGTTTTAAAAGGAGTCTTTAAAGAGGAGCGGACGATTAGATACGGTGGGTAGGCTAACACTGGCTAACTAGCTTAACAGGCACACAATAAAAACGCTGGAAACGAGAAAGCTGCTCACAGGGAAATCTTTCACTTCAAATTAAGGTGGACATTTAATAATGTAGTCACTGGGGTGACCATATGTTTGCGGGGAACAGGTTACGAATGCTAAGAAGTGCTTTTATATTTTGTTAATCTAACACAAAAATTATGCAGGTTACACGACCGAACTTAAGTCTCCTTTTAAGCCGCACATTTATTGTGATGCTCACATATGTTGCTTTTATTTTAAGACCGTCGCGTTTTATTCATGGGTCAGTGAAGCTTTTTATACAAAGCTTAAAACTAAACTGTTTTTCCTGTCTCCTGATGAGCATTTAGTGTGTGACTACATTTAGAAGCACACAACAGTGAACAACATTTAGGAGTCGCCACAGTAAATCACCTGCCTCCATCTCACCCTATTCCTAGCATCCGTCTCTGTCACACCAGCCCCTCATTACTACATCCAGCAATCTTCACTGTTATTCCATTATTTTCCTCCTGCCAGGCAACTCCATCTTCAACATCCTTTGTCCAGTGTATCTACTGTCCCTCGTCTGCCCATGTCCAAACTTGTATTTGCAAAGCCAGAAACAGTCAGAATGTGGAACGCAGTCTTGATATGTGAGATAACAATACTGCATTTATGGCACTCATTTATAGCAGAAATCATAATCATGATTATTTTTGGTCAATATTAAGATCATGATTCTTTATCGCAATAAAACTTAAACTTTTTAAACATCATGTATTTGAAACACCTTGTAAGCCAAGTGTTTCAGCTGAATTGGTTTACTTCCTAATGACCAAAAATCTCTGTGTCATTTTGGGTTGAGTTGACCCGCCTCTTGGGAACTGAGTTTGGGCTTTAAAGAGGGGCAAAATACATTTTGTACACTAGTCTAACGGAAAAGGCTGCACTGGATTTGTGGAACAGGACAAAATGTAAACCCTCAAGTTCTGTGAAAAGGAATGCACTACAGTCATTGGAAGCCATAATTGGATTAATTGTCCAGCTTAGTCTTTAACTTTTTATCTCACTGTGTGATATGTGTACCTGTGCATATATATATATATATATATATATATATATATATATATATATCATTTTCAACTTCTTTTTCACTTCCTCCTCTGTCTAGAGCCCCTGGGACTCATCTCAGCAAGAATGACAGACCGTTACAACATCCACAGTCAGCTCGAGCATCTTCAATCCAAGTATATCGGCACAGGACACGCCGACACCAGCAAGTGGGAATGGCTGGTCAATCAGCATCGTGACTCTTACTGCTCCTACATGGGACATTTTGACCTGCTCAACTACTTTGCTGTGGCTGAGAATGAGAGCAAAGCACGTGTCCGCTTCAACCTTATGGAGAAGATGCTTCAGCCATGTGGACCACCAGCAGATAAACCCGATGATGCCTAGAGCACATGGGAGTGAGCAGGGGCTTTTTTCTTTCTTTTTTTTTTTGGACATTCAGTGTTGTTTTCAACTGAAATTTTCCACCAAGAACTGCTGCTTCACACCCCCATACCACCGCGGGACAGACAGAGACACACACATACACACACACACACAACTGTTTCCTCATCTACTTATAGAAGACAATATTTTTTATTTTTTTTGGTTTCATATGGACCAGCATAAAAAAATTTTTTTTGCCCAGTAGTTTTCTGAGCTGGTAACTAAAAATGTAAAAGCGCATCAACACAATGTATACCAGAGACGATGGTAGGAAATATGTACAAGGTGGTGTACTTTCATCTTCATGTATTTGTATTAAATGGTGGAGATGTATTCTTGGTTGTACTAATGGTGTCATTAAAAATTGCCTTTTATATTTTGGAACTTTATGATTGCATTTACATTTTTTTAAGTAGTTTCATGGTTCAGATTCATTCATGTGCTAGGATTTAATATGCAATCATTTGTAAAAAAGTTTTGTAACCAACAAAAACTGATTTAGCGATGCTCAGCAACAAAGGGAAAACAGTTCCAACGTTCCTTGGCATAGATTCCCCTCATCTCTGTGACACCACAGAAGAGGTGAGCACCATTTGTGCCAAAAAATATTAGCTCATCAGGTGGAAAGTGCTTTCTGTAATACTCCCACACTTTCTGTAGCTGTTCATTTGGATTGAAAAGCAGTTGCTGTGAAAGCCATATCATAGTCATACCCAGCAAATAATTCAGAGACTGCATTTATGGTGTTCCCACTGAATCAGGTTTTTCCTTTTAGTTTGTCACCTACATTAAGAGGGAGAATGTCTGGTAGGCATACACAGTAGATCAGTTTGCTAAACCTAGGCATGAAAAACTTTATTTTTGAAATTTTGAAAGGGTCCATACATTTACAAACAATAGCTAAGAAGGTTTACAAAGGAAATCTAGGACATGGAGAACAAGCTGGCAGACCTTGTGGGGGAGCATAAAATCATTTGTGCTTTGAAGAAGAAAAGAACAACCTTAAAATGGGAGAAACATAGAAGGCGAAAACAAAGCACCCTGCTAGGGGTCGAGCAGGTATGACTGCCAGAAAAACTGGCACAGTTGAATTATAATCAGGATGAAATGCAGAGGTGTACAAGAGTATTGTGTGTGCACTCAGATTCATCCAAATTTCTCAAAACTCCCTTTTCTGATAATTCATTCACCATAGCAGTTTTCCAAAAATATTACACAGCCAAAGCCAAATCAAGGAGATCTGAAAATAATTCGTTTTAATGTTCTTGGTGATAAAGGGGCGACAAATAGACTGAACATTTTTCTAATCTGTGTGCAGTAGAGCACAGATTCAAGCACTTTATAAAAAGCAACTGTTCATGAGTCTTGACTGGCATATCTGATATTCATAGTTAATTGAGCTTTCAACTGCTCAATCTGGTACATTTTATTTACAAATCTGAAAAGCAAGTAACAAGAATTCGATTTTAAATAAACCTTTAAGCAGGGGCACCAAAACTGCCCAGCTCAGGGAAGACATTAAGAAAGTTATTCCAGTGTTGAAATAGGAGTCTTCAATTAGGAATGTGGGTTTATTATGCCACTAGGCATCGGATCATATTTTTACAATGCTAATCGCCTCAGGCTTGTTAAACTTGAGTTGATGTGTGATGCTGCGGTCGATACATGGACCTTGCTTGGGCAGCAATCAGAAAAGCACAGCAGGAGCTGAGGTTGACTTGCTGACTTACGGTGGTTTATGAAAGTATGCTGCCACCCAAATTTGCACGCACACAGACACTTGGTGGGAGAGAACGCTAAACATGACTCATTGTTGGACCGAGATACTAGTCAGGAGGTGCCAGGGAAGTTTTTGTGTTGTGCGTTATGGCTGGGAGTGTGTGTTGGAGGCTTTATTGGTGGGGTAAGTCCTTGCCATCTGTC
Source organism: Pterophyllum scalare (assembly GCA_024447675.2). Lineage (NCBI taxonomy): Eukaryota > Metazoa > Chordata > Actinopteri > Cichliformes > Cichlidae > Pterophyllum > Pterophyllum scalare. Next base: position 45,818 of record JAMQGT020007791.1, on the reverse strand, counting down.
CTCACTGTCAGAGTCAGTGAGACGGCGCTGCCAACTCAGGCGAGAAAGCCACATGAGGCTTTGTTGGTGTGCTCTCTCTCTCTCTCTCTCTCTCTCTCTCGCTCTCTCTTACACAGACACACACACACACACACACACACACACACATCACATAATGTGCTCAACTATCTGAGACACAAGCCCATAAATAAATATTAATATACAATCATATGATCTCAAGAACAAGCAATAGCCAATATGCAATTGAGGCACCATGAAAGAAGGGTAGTCACTGTTTTTAATTATAAAATGACACATCACTTCTTTTTTTACAGAAAAAAAAAATCACCAGCAGCTATAAGAAATTATCAGGATATCTTCTAAACCACTGAGAACCATCACAAGGTTCACTGTCAGCGGTAAGAGAAACATTTTATTTAACAGAAAGTCTTTCTTGTGCTATCATGTTGCAACAGTTCTGCGTAACAAGTCGCTTTGAAGCATGTTTTTAGCTGAAAACTGTGTTCACACAACAAAGGTGAGAACAGTGTAGCAGCTGTTGTGTCCTTTTTTTCCTTTTTCGAGTCTGTCACAATGACCATAAAAGCTGGACCCTGCCTGCCAGCACGCTAAATCCTCATCATGAAGACTACAAGGTCATACTGAACACTCATATTTTACTCATCATGAATAAGTAGTAAAAACTGTTTTTCATTTTTGAAGTGATCACAAATAAATCCTCTGGGTGATGGATGGAGCCTAATATTTCTGGAATAAAATACTTGGATGACTTATTGGACATATAAAATATTTAGACTTGGACTAAAAATCCATCCTGTCCATCCAGCACTTCTTATCCAACTAGCATCACAGGGAGAGGGAGGCTGGGGACTCCCCTGCATATCCAGCCCAGCTAAAGCATAGAGACAGATGAACATTCATTCTCACATTCAGACCTGTGGCCAATTTAGAATCATCAGTTAAGCTAACATGCATGCTTTTGGACTTTGTGAGGAAGCTGGAGTGCCCAGAGAGAACCCCTGCAGGCACAGGGAGGACATGCAAACTCCACAAACAAAGGTCCCAGCTGGCCTAAATCAGAGATTTCATATTTTATACCAGTCAGAAAATTAAAAACAATAAAGAAAGAAATATTTTGGCTGAACAAACCACAAACTGAGACAGTTTAACTTTTATTGTTTTTAGTGTAATGACTCAAACACACAACTGGCTTTTATCACTAATCCCCCTTCTGAATAATTAGTTAAGAAATATTTCATTTCATGCTGGTATGTCTTACCACACAGGAAATATATTTCTTCAGACTAACCTGCATGTATGTGGTGCAGATGGTGCAGTCATATCAACTGGAAACAGTGTTTAGGGAAGAAATGCTTGATAGTCACTTTATTCAGACTTCAGTTAAAAAATTCAAGGGTGGGTTTTGAAATCAGCTGTTTTATTTTTCTAAACAATAATTCTCAACGGATATTTCACTTGGACTGATTTATTATATTGACGTTAACCCTGTTATATATGCAGAACTATTTCTGGTCATCAAGTAGCTGGTTGATCAAGCTGAAACCCACAGAATGAAAACTATTTATTGTCCTTTTCTCTCTTCCCACACCTAACCTGTCACATCCGATTTTGCCACAACCTCTGTTTATGAGCAAGTCGCTACACTGCCGTCAAATCTTCAAATGGCTTCTTTCTGTGCAGCTGTCAGCTGTCATTTCAGTGTAAATGAATGCAGCCCTCCTCCACATCATTCACCTCCAGTTTTCCTCAGCGCAAGAGTCCTTCCCCTGAGCTCATCATATGCGTGCAGACTTCCATCATACCTGCTTCACTTTTCCATTGTTATGTTGATTTTGTTAGAATAGGATCTGACCGGTGTAGAGTATCACATAATTGCTCCATTTGAAGCAGCTGAGCTGCAAGAACTCTCTTTTTATGTCACTGCTCCATCCCACTGATCAATAAATGCAGGCTTGCTTGAACATCTCACAGCCAAACAGCCAATCAACTGATCGAATCTCCTTTTCAGCCCAGCTTTGTAGCCTTTCAAGATCCTGCAGGGTCTAGTTGAGGCAATTAATTCTACTCTCTGTGACTCTTTGCAAACCATAATCACACTGGAAACTGGAAATTGGCAGCAATTGTGTTTGCATTTATAAATGGAGCTCGACACAGTGAATAGCACCTGTTAATAAACCACTTGGCCTTTCTGTGTTCATGCTGATGTGCAAGCTCTTCGTTTGGCCACTCTCTCCTCTGATTGCACAGGAGCTGAGCCAAACAATGCAAAGGTCCAGGAAGCACCATCACCCACGTCAAATATAAAAGCTCCACAAATTCAATTATCTTTGTCCACATGGCCGCCCACCACTTAACTCTTGCGTTTTGCTGTTCTCCTTCACTAAACTCTTCACCCACTCTTCTTTACTGTTTGAACCCCCGCCACCTCTTTCTTTTCTTCTCTATTACACTCCATTTTTTCTTTCTTCGGCTTTGCTGCTCAGATAGGCCTACCAGTGGAGTGGAAACATCCAAACACAACAAGTAATGACTCTCCGGCAGGAGAAAAACACATGAATATTTTGTGTGAACATGGCACAAATGCAAAAAAATACACGCAACAGAATTCCCTCAGAAAAATGGCACTCAGAAGGAAAAAGTAATTTCTTTATGAGCAAAATACTTAACGTAACTCTGGTCTGCACTGTTCTGGATGCACTTTTGTACAATAAAAGTTCTCTTTAAAACATCCTTAAGTTAAATGCAGTTTGAAACAAATTGCAGTTCAACCATCACCCATGTCTCACCAATCAATTACCTTTTCAAAAACATGATTGAGCATGTAACTTCAAAGGCTTAATTGATTTTTCTTCTTTCTTGCGTTGTCTTTTATAACCTGTCGCTCAGTTTTGAAAAGAGTGGGAAATACTTTGAGAAACAGAATGACTGCAATATGAACAGTATGACAGAGTCAAGGAAAAAAAGTACTTTCTGTAACATCAGGGAGCGTTAGACTGATGACTAATACACCAACTTCCAATTGAGCAGACAACATTAAAGTCAAGACCTCTGGGCAGTGTGCAATGGACAAAGAGTGCCTTCCTGTCCTGCCTGGAAAACTTTATGAAGTGGTGTGTGTGTGTGTGTTTTACAACTAGTTTAAAGTGAAAACTTTTTACTCTCAGAAGGCAGGGCTTAGATTTAAGGTTTAGGTTTAAAGTTCAGATTGGGGAAAAATACAACTGCAGTGAATGAAGAAGGAACGTCTGAGATAACGGTGGGGATTTAAGAGACAAGTGTCAGTTCTCATGAGTAAAAGAAGTCTGTGAGTGTAAGATAAAGCAAGAGGAAGAGGTTTATGATCACTGTGTATCAGCAGGCATCTTTCAAACATGAGCACCAGGTGCTACAGTTCTCCTGCTGTCCTCCTGTGCGCTATAAAAATGATGAGCACTTCTGTCATCTCCAGTCTGCGCAGTCTCTTTCCAGGTCTCCTTTTGACCTCAGTCTCCTTCCATCTCCCAGTTCTCATTTTCTTGTCCTCTTCTTCAAATCCAACTCCATTATACCCCACCTCCTATTTAAAGTTTTGAAAGCACATATCTCTGGCTGAGGTGGATGGGAGCTTTTGTAACACAGTAGTTTAAGTTAGTGTAATTATCCTGTCATCTTCAATAGTTTACCTAAATATAGGCATATAGAAGATGATAAAAAGAGGTGAGTTGAGCTTTCTATGTTTCTTCTAATACCAAAAAAAAAAGGCTTAATTGGCACCAATTGCCACAATTTTAGGTGCAAGATAGGACGGTGGATTTCTGTCAGAAATGCTCCATGTAGGCTTAATGGAAATGTGTGTGTGGGGGGGAAATAGGCACAATTTCAAGTACTTGAGGAAGTTTCACAGAAATTATATAACATATTCAAAAAAATAAAACCCCACTGAGTGTTGTGCTTTTTCCATTTTGCGTCTCTGAATAGTTAATTCAGGAGATGTAGCCTTTCCGAGGGCTCTGAAAATCTGCTTCCAAAAACCACCTGCAGGGCGTACAGCTGGCAAGAGTACAGCACCACAAAATAAGGGGATCAATGAAAACTCACGTTATCCTGATGTATTTGTGAGGCATGTGCAAATGCGTTACATTAAAATTCCTATTGTTGATACATTTTGACATTATACCCCTGCATCTCTGAGATCTGCTGTTCCACTTTGTATGCGTTGTTTGCATCCACTTATTTATTCGTACATTCCTCTAATATACTGTGTCTAAAAGCCTTCCCTGCAGGGCAAGCTGACTGGGTCCAGACATCTCTTAATGCCGGCGAGAAAGATCACGGGCAGAGCGGGAGGCACTTACCAACCAACAGGGTGTAATTGTCTCAGCTGGCAGCCCTCTGCGGTCTCTCTTCAGACTCTCCTCCAGCGACAGAATTATATAAAAACTCTGAAACTTTTGCATTTATGAAAACATACATGCTTACATTCTGAACTTGCGACTGCCAACCAGCGAAAAACATTTTCATCTCTCTTTTTTTCTCATTCTCAGTCACCTACCGCTTAGGCCTGTAAACTCACCTGCCACTTTATTAAGTACATCTGTTGTTCAGTTGCTTGTTACCACAAATATCTAAACACCTAGTTGGTGTTAGCTGGTCTGAGTGTTTTAGAAGCTGTTGATCTACCACAAGCATCTCTAGGATGTACAGAGAATGGTCTTAAAAAGAAAAAAAAAAAGTCCAGTGAGCAGCAGTTCTTTGGGAGAAAATACCTTGTTGATGAGAGGTCAGAGGAGAATGGCCAGGCTGCTTCAAGCTGGTAGGATGGCCACAATAACTCAAATAACCACTGACTACAACCAAGGTATACAGAAGAGCATCTCTGAGCACATGAAATAACCTTGATAATCACACTGAGGGCCACTCCTGTCAAATACGAACAGGAAAGCGAGGCTAGTTTGCACGGGTTCATCAAAATTGGAGCACAGAAAGTTGGAAAAACATTGCCTGAGCTGATGAGTCACGATTTATACCATCACGTTTGGATGGTAGCGTCAGAATTTGGCATAAACAATTTGAAAGCATGGCTCCATCCTGCCTTCTGTCAGTGATTCAGGCTGCTGCTGGTGTAATGGTGTGGGGGATATTTTCTAGGCACACTTTGGGCCCCTTAGTACCAAGTGAGCATTGTTTAAATGCCACAACCTGAGTATTATTAGTGACTATGTCCATCCCTTTATAACCACAGTGTACCCACCTTCTGATGGCTGCTTCCAGCAGGATAATGTCAAAAGCTTAAATCAGGTCAAACTGATTTCCTGGTTTCACCAGATCGCAATTCAGTTGAGCATCTTTGGGATGTGGTGGAAGGGGAGAGTCACAACATGGACGTGCAGCCGATAAATCTGCAGCAACTGTGTCACTCTATCATGTCAATATGGGCATTGTTGAATCTGTGCCACAAAGAATTAAAGCAGATCTTGAAGGCCATCCCAGCACTAGCAAGACGTACCAATTGATGTTTTGGTTTGACCCTGTTCTATGTCTTGTCTCTTGACTTTTGTTGACTGCTGTATAATGTGCTTGAGTTTTTTCTGTTGATGAAAACAAACAAAATACAGTTGTGATTTTGCACAAGTGATGAAAGTACTCGTGACAAAAAATATTCTTCTTTATCTCTTTATATACAAAAACACTATACACAGTTCGGACAACAACAGTAGCTGTTTTGAGATATATATATGTAGTATAACTTCAAAGATGAATTATTAATGTCAAACATAGAGTAAAGGTGATTGGAGCTCATGTGAAATATCTCTCCTTAGCCTTTGCTGCTCTGAGCACAAAGTAAATTCATTATTCTGACAGTCATTACATTACTGTATATAAGGGTTATAGCGTGATATTTGCAAATGTGCAGCAAATTACATTTCATTTTCACATGGTCAGGAAAAGATTACATCTTCAAGATGAGAAAAAAAAAGGCTTTTGACTGCACTCTAGTTATGGCTCCAGTCTGAAGTATGGATTTACATTTGGGAAGCAATAGAGGAAAATTCAAGCACCCCCAGCAGGAGACATTTTCCAATGTAAACATTTTCATGAACTGGGGAAAGCAGAAAGCATTACAGATTAACAGTAGCAGCTGAAGAAAAACAAGCACTACTATGGATGTCAAACTTAATCCCAGACAAATATGTATTTTTTTAAAATTAAATCTAAATATATATATTTTCCACATCAGCATTAATACTAGGAAATGTGGGTTAGACTTGCAGCTTCTTTAGGTCTTGGGACTGTTTATTTTACAGCTGCCGTACAGACGAGATGAAACACATGGCCCCCATCAACGTTTTCAGAGGATTCGTTCTGAATCCCGATGAATAAAGTGATTATAGCTCCACACCCGTATTCCTAATTTGGGACAGAAATATGGATTTATGCCTGACATAAACATGTTGATATTCCACGGAAGTATTCAAATGTAAACAGTTTCAGTAATTATTAAGTCAGCCACATTTTAAAAGTGATGACACTAGGTTTTTGTTGCCTGGAGAAGATTGCTAAATATTCTAATTTGGTTATGCTGCATTTTAACCTCCATATTTAGCACTGATATGTGCACCAATCAGCCACAACTTTAAAAAGTGCTAACAGCTGAAGGGGATAATACTGATCATCTCGTTATGATTCAGTGTTCTGTTGGGGAACATTGGACCCTGATAGTGGATTCTGACCACCCACCATTGCCAACAGCCTTCCCCAGGTGGACAATGCACCCCGCAACTCAACAAAAAAACCTCAGAGGAACACAACAAAGAGCTCAGGACATTGATCTGTGGAATGTGTTATAACAAGGACAGCTCCAACCTGCAGCCCACAGGATTTAAATGATTAGCTGCATATGTTCTGATGCCAGACAGCACGAGACACCCCCAAAGGTCAATACCCCGAAGAGTCAGACCTGTTTTGGCAGCAGAAGGACCTACACCACATATTAGACAGGAGGTTTTAATGTGGGTGATCAGTGTATAAATGGCTCAAATGATTTATAAACACACTATAATGTAGCTCTAAAGTGTTTAATTTACTTTGTTACCAATTACAACTTCTCAGCCTGGTACATAATGGGTGATATAATGAATGATAACACTGAATAACATGAGTGTAATTGTAATTTATGTTATGTTTTGAACTTGTAGATGTCATTACATGAATTTACAAGTGAACTCTACTATGTTGCTGACAGGTTGTGGATGTTTTCTACAGAGGTTTAAATGAATTACGCAACCTTAAAAGGTCTTTGTATCTGATTTGTTAAATAAACCATTTATTTGACTGTAGCTGGTAAACAAGCTGGGTTAGGCTACTCAGGCATGGTGGGAAGGGCAGCAGAAGGTCTGAAGCTTCATCCAGGTCATGGTTAATCTTAAGTACTTGAGTTGAAGACAGCTGGACTTTTTTATGTTCATGAAGATATTTCACCTCATCTAAGAGGATTCATAAATTCTGAAAGCTGATGGTGTGTCCCAGATATTTAAGCCACAGTGAGGTCGTCACCTTGGAAGGTGGTCCTGAAGGTCGCTGACCCACCTTCCCATCATGTGTTATTAAGGCCACGTGGGTCAGTCACACCTTGACCCACCTCGAACCTAATCAGTCATGTCTCGATTCAAACCTTGGTTCATGTGACCCTAGCAATCCCCATGATGACACGGTGCACATAACACACAGTGTGTCCCAGTTGAAGTTGAAAGTCGGAATTTAAGCGTTTTCAGTCAGAACGCCCCCTCTGATTAGCCCCTCCCCAGTCCCAACTTAACATTCCAAGATGGTGGCAGTAAATATAAAAATCAGTAAACCTCTAAAACCTTTCATCTGTTACCACTGTTGTGTATTTGCAACTTGCTAAATAAGCCATATGCAGAGCACTGACCAGACTCTGTGTTACAGCTGTGCTTTTAAACCCAAAAGACAAGCACTGCGCTGTATTGCTTGTGATGCATGAATGGCTCAACCTTCCTAAAGAGCAAAACTAATCCTATTTTGCTTGTCCAACTTTACTACTGGAATGCTCTTAACTCAGGAGTAACTTAAGTCCCACATCTGACATCTAAGATGAATGGAAAGCTGTAAAGATTCTCAGGACCATGTCCAAAGATGTCTCTCATATGAGAGGTGAAATATCTTCATGAACCTAAAAAAAGAAGTCGAGTTGCCTCCAACTCAAGCACTTCAGATGAGAAAAGACCTTTAATTTGTAATAAGAGTTCCCTGGCTATTTTATCTCAGTATTTGCTGTAACGTGTTCACCCTGTACTGGAGCTATACTCAGGTAGCCTGTAAGGGATAAAACTCATATTTACAGCTCATATCAATCTCTTTCTTCTGCTTCTAGATTTTTATACCTGACAAATGAGCACATTTAAACTCAATCTCTAAAACCAAGAACGATTATTCTATAAAGCAGTTCTAGTCTGTACAAACTAAAACTCTGGATATATGAAGAAATAAATCCCAAACTGGATATTCCCAGAGATTGTTATCATTATGGTCTTATGAAATAGGTAAGTTTATTAAAGGCTATGCTTGATAAACTGCCTAAAAAGCACCACTTTCATGTCAGCTGTAATCACTTCTTTATCAATGTCTGGGGATGGCATTTAAGAAAAAAAAGACAACTACAATTTGGGCTTAAAACATTCACATCAAAGTTGTATCATATTGGTAGTAAAACTGATATCAATGTATGCACATGCTTGATATACATTCTGTACAAAATTATCTATCTATCTATCTATATACATATATATATATATATATATATATATACATATATATATATATATATATATATATATATATATATATAACAACTTAGACATTAACATGAATGAATATTGTTGCTTCTTTTTCATTGCTGTACATCTTTTCACTTTACAACCCCCGCACATTCAGAAGCGGAAACAATCAATCTGCCCTTTTCAGTTACTATTTGGAAGAGTGACGAGTGTTTTTGTGGAGGTTGGGGTTCTATTATGAGAACGCAGGCTTTTGGAGGTCAGCATGCTCTATCTGTCAATCACTCATCAGCCAACATCTCTGCTCTAGTCGAACAAGCATGGGGCAAAAATATTACCAAAGCTCAGCCAAACATTCTGGCATTCACGGAGAAAGAAAACATTTTCGGTGGATCCTCTGCATTTTTCCGTAACATGAATCTCAATTATCTGACAGTCCACTCAGAGGCAGCAAATCTACAGAGCCCCCAAAAACCAAGAGTGACCAAACTACCTAAGCCAGATTGCTAAAAATCATGACTACACACACATACTAGATGCTGCATAGCTGCACATTTAAACAAAGAAAAGCCTCTTGAGTCTGTAAAATATGGCATCTGTTCAGCCATATGAAACATTTCCCCACAAATGACTAAAATACATAATCCAAAATGATTATTTCTTATTAATAAACAAACAGAGTTGGAGATTAAGTGTGACAAATCCTTTAAATAATCTCGTTCATGGTTAAAAAAATGTTTTAATGACACCAGGCCACCTTGCTGGATTGAAGGTGCATGTTAAGGCTAGATGTAAAGATGTAATGCCAACAAATTAAAGTACTCTGGTCAACACTTCTTGTTTGTAAATATGCTCTATAACTTGACTAAACTTGGCTAAATTGCAAAAGCATGTTCAAGGCAATTAAAATTAAAGTACTCTTCCACTTCCAGTTTATTACTAGAGCTGAAACTCTGTGCCTTTTTTCTCTGTGAAGTCCACCCAGTAAAATGAAACCTGTAAGCTTTTAAATTTAGAACACCTACATCTGATCAGGTTCCTGCTTTGTCTTTGGCACCAAATAAAGAGCCAAGGAAACATCCCCAGCCAAAGGCATGAAATGAAACTAGTAAGAAAACAATAAGTGGATCCCATAAACAGTCAGTCCAGCACTTTGCGATTAGACGCTCATAATCCAACACAGATTATATGATGGCGCATGATCATCATGTATCATCAGGAAAGTGCGCTGAGGGATTAGAAGAGGCCAGAATGGGAATGCAGTTCACTATTAAGCTTTTAGCAATTTTAGATATAACACTTGAGGTTATTCTTCATCTACAGGTACACCATCCTCTTCTGTAACTCTTATGATACAGTGCCCTCTAGTGGCACAGCATAACACATGTTTAAAAAATGAACTGCAGTATTTCTGATTCATCACTGAAGGGAACATCGGAGCAGAAGAAACTGCCTCTCCTCTCCTGTGATCTATGACATAGGCACTGACATCAGCATGAAACCATCCAATCACCCCGGTTTCCTGTTCTAGGAAGATGTCCATATATGGCCATTTGTCAGTTATGACAAAGCATTCCTTGGCAAGGACACAAACTCTATAATACGCTCACATTCACTAATACAGGGGTGACCAAAAACATTAAAAAAAAATACATAAAATGTTTTGTGTACCAGCTGGTTCTGATACTCTATAATAAATAAATCTATTCTGAGCACAATACGCACCACTATCCTTACAATAGATATGTGCAAATGTTTTATAGGTGTCTTTGGATAGCCAAAGCTGTGAGACACACATATAGATGTCATTACAGACTTAAAGTTTCATCAGGGGCAACAGAGCTTCTTCACATTAGATATTCTGATGGGGTTCAGTAGGAAAAATGCAGGTGGAACATCTTTCAGTAAAAATGTCTCCATCCTATCAATCGCTCTGCTAAAGTACGAACGCGTGCTCAACACCAAGGTCCTGGAACTGGCTAACCTGAACGAAACACAGCCATGTTTAAATGTTTTAAATTACACCTGTGCTTTTCCTGCCGCGACAAGTCAAAACATCTGCTGTGAAAAAGGTCGAAAAAGGTCGACTGAATTCCAGAGCAAAACGGACTGAGCGGAGTCTGCTGGGAGCCGCTGACCGGAGAGTGTGTGGCGCTGATGTCCAGAGGGCAGTGAGGACACTATGGCCGGTGGAATCTGAAAACACAAACACCGGCTTAGTTTATTTAAAACACAACAAACACATAGATGTTAAAATAGAAATACGTGAATTTTAGAGGTTTTTTTCTTTAAATATTCATTAATGCTTCTTTAATTACAGTTACAGTTTCTGCTATTTTAAGCCTACCAAGAAACTGAAGACCATATACCTGCACAGTACAAAATCAATCTGCATCTGAAATCATTTTTCAGATCATGAAAAATTCTTAGCTATGTAGTATAATACTAAAATGATTGCTGTCACTATAAATCAAAGCTTGATTAATACCAGGACTGTCAATTTCTATTTTAATTTCACCTAGAATGAAATAAAGTTTATTTTTTTAGAGGCATGGCTTAGCATTAAGGTGTGGACTCTGCAGTCCTGTGAAAAGTTAAGTACCCCTCATGATTCAAGAGCTTGTAGAACCACCTTTAGCACAATAACTTGAATAATACATTTCTATTTGACTTTATCAGTCTCCACATCACTGTGGAGGAATTTTGGCCCACTCTCCTTCACAGCATTGCTTCAGTTCACTCAGATTTGCAGGCATTTGTTTATGCACAGCTCTCTTAAGGCCCCGCCACAGCATTTCAATTGGGTTGAAGACTGGCCTTGAACTGGGTTATTGGAACATCTTATTTTCTTTTTCAGCCATTCTATTTACTGGTGTGTTTCGGATCATTGTCCTGTTGCATGACCCAATTTAGCTCTCAGACAGATGGCTTCATATTTAATACTTTGGTATACAGAGGAGTTCATGGTCAACTCAACGACTGCTATAACAGCTTCAACTCTTCTGGCAAGGCTTTCCACAAAGTATTTGTGTGAATTTTTGACCATTCTTCCAGAAGCACATTTGTGAGCTCAGAATCACAGTCGCCGCTCTAATTCATCCCAAAGGTGTTCTCTCGGTTTGAGGTCAAGACTCTGTGCAGGCCAGTCAAGTTCTTCCACACCAAACTCGCTCATCCATGTCTTTATGGACCTAACTTTATGGTGCGCAGTCACGTTGCGGTCAGGAAACTATTCCCACAAAGTTGGGGGCATGAAATTGTCCAAAATGTCTTGGAACTAACTCCTGAAAAATAAAACCCACACCATAATCTCCCTTCCACTTTACACTTGGCACAATGCAGTCAGACAAGTACTGCTTTCTAGCAAACCCAGATTCATCCATCAGATTGACAGACGGAGAAGCGTGATTTGTCACTCCAGAGAGCACGTCTCCACTGCTCTAGAGTCCAGTGGTAGTGTGCATTGCATTTGGTGATGTAAGGCTTGGATGGAGCTTCCCAGCTATAAAAAACAATTCCATAAAGCTCTCTACGCACTGTTCTTGAGCTAATCTGAAGGCCACATGAAGTTTGGAGGTCTGTAGTGATTGTAGAAAGTAGAAATTAAATAGGAGGAAATTTCACAACTGGACTTGTTGCACAGGTGACATCCTATCACGGTACAACGCTGGAATTCACTGAGCTTCTTTCACAAATGTTTGTGGAAGCAGTCTGCATGCCTAGGTGCTTGATTTATACACCTGTGGCCATGGAATAGATTGAAACACCTGAATTCAATGATTTGGATGGATATGTGAATACCTATGACAATATATTGTAGCTCTTGGATCTTGCATGGTCTGACTTTCAGGTGAATTTGCTGAAAAGATTGTGGATTTGTTTTAGCACACACCCAAATGCTCTAGACAAGCAAACATCTGCTTTTGAAGAGGTGGTCACACTTGATGATCAGTTCATTAAGTGCATTTGATTATCAGCAGGTGGCTCCTACTTACCCTCTTTATTCCTATGGAAGGAGTTAAGGGTGTACTTAGATTTTCACAGAACTCTAGGCAGAAACATTTTTGCATGACTGTCATTAAAACAAATTAGAATATGAACACTGTTTTTTATCATGCACTGCTGCTACGTTTTCATGTGGTATAGATCATCATCTGGCCAAAAACACACACAGCTGTACCTACTGGCTTTAGAGAATGAAAATGGTGCTGGTGTATTTTAACTGTGTAGCAAAGCATGAGTCTGTAGTTTTTTATCCCCCACAAAAAATGACATAAAGGAACAAAATGTTGGGCATCTGAGAACAAATTACATAATTCATTGATTTCTGAAACGAAAATGAAAATCGTAGACCAGCAGCAAACAGATGTTTTGGGTTTTTTTTCAAATGTTTTTACCGTTATGCTCAACAGCTGGCAGGGTGCTCTATTCATCCAATGTTTTTTTCCCCCTTCCAAACACACTTTTGGAAAGAATTCAGTTTTAACTTTGCCTTTCTACAGACCCTGCTTGTGCACGAAACAGAAAAAAAAACTGCTTTTCCTCCATAGCCAGCCTGTGTACAGTTTTAGATGAAGGTTTTCTTGTTCCTAAATCTTATCTTGATTTCTATGATAACCCGTACGTGACATTTCAGACAGTGAAAATTACACATTGAAACCACTTTTCTTTCTCTGGTATACCTTTCCCCCTTTCTTGACCTGCCCCAGAAGTCCTAACAAGTCAATACAGTCTTGAGACAAATGAGTTGCCACACATAACATTGCTTTTTTCCCCCTTATTTTCTTTAAGTCAATGAAATAAAGTGAAATAAAATATGAGGAAATGATAGTGGCCCAGTGTCTCTTTCCTGCATGGGTTGCAGTGTGTAATTCTGTAAGTACAGACAAAGGATGTGAACAAATATTGAGAAATTTCTACTAAATTTAGTTTTGTTCTAGTTGTATTTTAAACGTTGTATTAAACGTTTTATTAGTTCTTACAGGTGGGCCTGGCACAGAGATAAAAACCCTTGTCACACAGATCTAATAACATATGAGAGAGTGGCCCAAAGCGTAATTGGTAATCTGTGCCTGAGGCTAATGAACTGGAGTCAACCCAGGAGTATATCATGACTTTAATGTGGATAGTGGAATTTGCTCGATGGGATGAGAATAATATAAATATTGATTAATGTGACTAATAAACAGCAGCATTTACTGTGATAAATTACTAATAAAGCTTCAGAGTCAGCTTAAATGGTCAAGGCCATTGACCGCTTGAGTACCTGGTGAACTGTTTGCTGTCTTCATGAACCTCCATCTCTCGGCTCTTAAACTCATTCAGCTCCTTACGGATAGCAGCCTGGGGGCCAGAACACACACACACACACACACACACACACACACACACACACACACACACACACACACACACACACACACACACACACACACACACACACACACAGATAATAACATCATTAGATGGCCAAGGCCAACCGTGCCCCCCCATAACCTTTTCCTTAACCTTAAAATGGCTCTGGGATGTTTCAATATAAAATATTTATGGATAATTTCCATAAATCGGCACTGATACAGTCTTTGCTTCAGGGAACTAATCATAATTAATAGTACATAGGTTGAAAATACTACCAAAACAGCACAAATAATTATTTTTATTTGTTTTAACTTATTATCATTTGCTAATAAATAATTAATAATTAAAGGGTTTTATGGGTTTTATTGTAATGCTTATACCAAACTCTTCCCTTAAACCTTATATGAAAAGTTTGCCTCACATATGACTGACCAAAGAAGTCTGCTATTGGTAACATGAAGTATCATTTTTGATATGATTATGCAGGTGTGAAGTCAAATTTAAGGATTTAGTTAGAACCCAGGCTAATATAATTTATTTGTCTGTCCACGCTGTTATTTCAAGTGATGAGTTTGGATTTGTGGATCATCTATATATCTGCAAGTCTGTCTGTGGTAACAGTGTAGTTGTCTAAATATGAAGCTAAACCGGTGACAGAGCTTTTCCTGTACAAATGACATCCCCCCAGAGTGCCAGTAGTTACTTTGGTCTGTATATGCACCTTTCTCCATGTTGCCCTCTACAGTGCTCTCCTCTCAGCAGCCTCTAGATTTGAGGTCCTTTTTTAGTGTTGTGAATAAATGCAAAAACAAATCCTAAAAATTAGTCTAGTGGATCTGGGCTTGAAGTCTCATCATGATCTGTGATTTATATGTGCTGTGCAGTTCTGACCATCAACAGCAGAGGGAAGGCTTGACATCAAAACTGTAATCCAGTACACTCTGAGGGTCTTTAATGTTCTATGAGGAGGTTTTATTAAGATAAGCTACATTTGTACAGTGTACAGTACAGTTGATTTGCATTTATATTCATCATCTCACTTTGTGTGAGCAATGTGAATTTCATGTATAAATCATCAAGCATAAACAGAACATACAGAGATGTTTAAGACAGTAATGTGCGACACAAAAGTACACAGTTGCTATGTTGAAACTAGAAAAAGACTGCTACAAAGTAAGGCTCATAAATAAATGGGTTTTTACATTTTGGTTTGGAAAAGCCTGCACAAAGCTCTGACCTCAATCCACCACCTCTGGGATAAACTGGAACAGTGACTGCAAGTCAGGCAACATTTAGTGCCTGATTTTAGTAATGCTCTTATAGCCCAGTGGGGTCAAATTCATGCAGCCAAGTCTACTCAACAAAGTGGAGACTGTTATAAAAGCAGATAGTTGTCCACTGTGTTCAGGAGGCCATATACTGTGCTTGCATGTCTTTAATTACCTAATGTTTCACTTGCAAGTACTCAATGTCACCACTTCACAGATTATGGCACCCTGACTAGAAATTGTTAACACTTAATAATATAGTAATAACTGAGGTTTTACAGTGCAGTGTGTAACAGCAGTACCTTGTCTGCAGGAGTAAGCCGTGTCCAGGGTTTGTCAGCACGCCGGTCATAATCCTTGGCGTCTGTTACCTCCACATACTCATTAAAACGAAGAATCCTCCGAGCAACGAGCTCTGCCACCGTAGGCCTCACGCTCAACTGCACACACAAGGAAAAGGAGCAGAAAGTAGATCGTCGATCTAGTCTAACATCAAACTTAAAAATAATCTTCCCAAAGTTTTTAAGGTTTGTTTTCAAAAAGTTAGTCACAGTTCTAACTGTGTCCACTAGATGGCCTGATCTCACTATATAAAGCACAGTTTCTTCCTACTACCATGACTCATAAGGTGGGGCAAAACATATTAGCAGCTAAATATAGACTTGCTGTGTCCTTTCTGTTCTCTTGTGTGTATGTGCATGAATGACGTTTACAGTACCTTTCTCGTGAGCCTCCTTTTAATCTCTTGCTTAGCTTCTTGCTCCTCAGCTTCATTCTTTTCTGCATGTAGAGAACCAAAAGAGTGAGTTCACACTATGTCTGCAACAAGCTTCTGAATCTATTTATAGCTACACAAGATGTGATTTGCAATATTAAGGCAAGTATATGGCTATGCAGCAGTGTGACAGCCTTTACATGAACAAGAACAAAAAAAGGGTGAAAAAAAATTGTATAAGAAAAATGCAAAATATTTGCTCTGATTTTTTAAAAGGATGCATTTTCTTTATGTCAGTAAATTATTATCCCTGGATTTTATTAAAACCTCAAACAAGTGTCTATTTTATAGATAAACTGTTGCCCACAAACACCAGAAGTGGTCATGAATTTGTTCAGTTAGGCCAAGAGCAAATTTACTAATTGAAGTACTGATCAATTCTTAAAAGCCTCTGAAAGTCTGCATTACTGAATGACAAATTTGAACTAAACAGGAGAGAGCACACCCTCCAGCAGAATGACTTAATTCATGCTTGGTAGCATGGCAAGCATGCTCATTAGTGTGCTTGTGAAAACCCAAACTAACTTCTGTCACTGTGGTATACTGGAACCAAAGAAAAGCCACAGTAACAAAGATCTCAGTGTGATTGAACACATCACTCCAGTGTGGGAGACACAAAGCTTCTAATAGACAGTAAGTCATAATTTGGACAGACGTATCTGTCTCATCCATCTGATTAATAAGACACACAAGGTCATATCTGAAGATCTGAATGTGGCAGTAACAGACTGTGACTGGGCAGCTGGAACAGGGCAATACCAGCTTTAATATGACCATCCTGACGCCTCATGACATGGTTACAGGTAGAAAAATGACATGATTCAGGTTTTAAAATATGATGATGATCATAAAAAAGGTATATCACATTACACCTCAGTTGAAGAGTATACTTACGCTTGAGAATATTTCTCTGCTCCAGCTCCTCTGTGGTTGGTCTTTGGCTCAGGCGTCTAAAAAGAGAAAACTGTTTACACACTTTTTTTTTACGAGCAGGACATAGGTATGAATTTAAACATTTTGCAGACTCATACAGAGAAAATGAAAAATTATCACAACAACAAGATCTTTCTTTTTTTTTTTAGTTTTACACCTTTTGTTGCTGAGAATCTGAAGGCTGTTTTAGCACCAGCCAATTTGCCTCATCTGTTAGAAAAGGCCAAACTTGAGGACGGATTTTTAATATGCATCATTTGTAAGAGTGTACCACCCACAGCTACACCAAAAAATAATTAACAATCTCTGTTGTTATCCTAAAGCAATGCCAAACCTATGAAAAAGTAACACCTACCTACATTTTCACAGCCTGCTTTGTGCTTTGTGTGTGTGTACCTGACTAGTTTGCAGCCTATCTGCTGGCGTAGCTCATGCCTCTCCGTCTCTGAGCTCCGTGGCAGAATGTTTTTCTCTTCCAGCTCTTTCTTGCTGGGTCGGTTCCCCAGCTTAATGTTCAAGGTGTCTCGTCGGCGGATCTTGCTGGCCAGAGAGTCTAGAACAGAGAGGGAACAGTGAGAGCTTGTAACAGGCTTCTGGGGGAAGTGAACAACTTGGGAGGTCAGTTGCTGAATATCATGGACCAGCAATGGAGCACATGAGACATCTAAAAATCTAAAACATCAACAGAAAGTGCACTTCAGTCATAAATATTAATACAAAGCTGAATCGTAATAGATTGAATGTCATTTACCAGTACTGGTCAGTTTTGCAAGCAAGTTGTGATCATGAGGCATCTTTGACATTTTTAACAGCATGACTGCATCAACCAAACATTGCACCATCACTGCACGTTGGGTGGTTTCACAGTGTTGCTGTAAACAATCCTTTCACTTCATGCTGGTAGCAGTGAGCTGTTGCGGCGAGCGGGACGTAAAACCAATGGATGTGTTTTTTGCAAGCATTCAGGGATCGTACACATCTAGTGATATGATATTATTTTACTAGTGGCGTCTATTCAGTAGCCGAGAGCTACTGGTCTACTGGTCAGTGCTAGAACTCTGAATCAATAGATGCTGCATGACTCTAGTTTTTCCAAAAATCTGCAGAGATATTCCAAAATTCCCCCAAAATTAGCACGGAGATTCCAGAGACTCTAGAACTCTCAAATGACCTTCTTTGCAACAGCTATGCTAATACTACACTAAAAGTAGCAAAGGCCACTTGATCTTTCTCTTCCACGGGTCAGATGAAGCCCAGGTGACACTTAAAACTTTGCTCTAATTTGTACCAAAAATTACAGGTACACATGACTCGGTGAATCTTGACTGACTGTCAAGATTTTCCATATTTAAGGATGGATAAATGTTTTCTACCTCATACCCTGATACCGCATACTCCCTATTGTAAGGGGTAAAGAAACAAAAGACATTATATTATTTTTTGAGTTCTTTTTACATATCAATGTCTTCTCTTGTATTTAATTGAACTTTTTTCTGTTTAAAAGTCTTGTGTGTAGTATTTGGGGATAAATAAAGCATAGCTTATCTTAATCTTATTATATATGACTTGCTGGCATGAACAAATTGTGTACAAGTAGAGAAGAAAGCTAGGTCACATGCCATTAAAAAATATAAAAGTGAAAAACCTAAATCTGCTTATTTCTACCAGTTTTAGCCAGCATTTGAAACCATGTGCAAAGTAAATAAAGTTTTATTAACCACAGTAGGGCCATGCCTGGATTCAAACCCAGGACTCTTTAACTGTGAGGCAACAGTTCTAATCACTGAGCCCCTGTGCTATACCCTCTTCAACACATCACACATACTCTGCTTACTGAAATGCTGAACTTGAGTTCAGACCACGAGCGTCTCTAAAGGTTCTGCAGCTGACATACGTGACAGGTGTTTTTTTCATTGCTGTGTCACATAGCAAGACTAATGCCATACTGTTTGAATCCTCCTCTTCATCCTCCTCTTCTTCATCCTCATCCCGGTACAGGATTGGCCCGTCAGAATCAGAGTCACTAGTTTGGCTGTCTCTCGGCCTATCGGGTATCACTGTCACCTCGGCCTGCTCTGTTTTTACACTGGGTCGCTGCGGCTTTTCCGCTTCACCCCCTCCTGACCTGCAGGAATCAATAATATGAGAGTGTGACTAAACAAATTCATGGAAAAAGCATTTAAACTGAGATTTTGTAAAACCTTAGCCACTACATGGTAGTGCATAGTTAATTAAAGTTACAGATTAATTGCAATTACCTCATTTCATATAATAACAGATCATATATCGATTACTCAGTGACTCCAGTAAATCTACTGTAATGTATGCCATCAAACTTAGATAAAGATAAAGAGAACATAAGGAATTCAAGGAATGAGCAGCTTGCATGTACCAACTAGATTTTTACAGTACCTCGGGCTATTTTCTACAACATTCTCTGTTTCTCCTTTCTTCATTCCACCTCCTCCTGCCTTCTCTTCCGTCCTCCCCTGTTTCTCGCTCTTTGAGCCGCTGCGTGCCTCTCCCTCTGCGAACGATGTGTGTTCTGTAGAATTGTTGACATGAGAAGACTGGCCTGTGGTTTCAGGAGCCACACCTCTATGGGTGTCTTCACCTGCAGTCGATGCATTAGGAGCAGATTTAGGATCTACACCAAAGTGACAATCACCCTGAGCTCCCCCTGTGTCACTGCTTGAGGCTTTAGATGAGACAGGTTTGGTGTCTGAGGAAAGGGAAGGGGGTTTTAAGTCTGCAGGTGGGCTAAGAGTCTCTGCAGAGGCTTTCTGAGGTACAGAGGATGAGCTCGGAGTGTCTGATTTCCGGTTGGCCCTTGCATCTGTCCTTTCATTCTGTGCTGCAGCGCCAGTGTCCTTTGGCGCACGAGAACGAGGTGTCGCGGTGGAGGTGCTTTTTGTTGTGCATCCTGTCTTCTTTGGATGAGACGACTTGGCTGAGGAGAAGGACAGAAAATGAGACATTTTCCTAGTTACTAGTTCTGAAGATATGCACAAAAACTTGTGTTAATGTGCTTCTACTAATTCTGTGTGTAGTAGGCTGCTATTTAGAAACTAATCAGTATCCATATTGCCCTATGATTTTTACAGTTTAAGTGAAGCATTCTGATTGGCTGTACGGATAAAATGATGGCGAACGTGGTGGTCCCATCTTCAAACTGAAGCATATATAACTAGACTTCTTACTTTTGATCTCTGTGTCAGTCAAAGCTACTTTACTTCAGTTTGACCTAAAGTGTGATGGGCACTGCAGCTTATTTTAAAATAAAATAAATTGACATTATTTTTCAAATGTAACATGTTTTTGTTAAAAACTTCTTTAAAACTGTGACAAATACAGAATATCTAAGGATATACTGACTACTGAAGCAGCTTTTCAAGCCTCTGAGAAGTTTCTTTGTGTGCTGGTAAAAGCACCCTTAGGAGAAGGGTGAACTCAGTTATTCCAAACACTGATTAAGCAAGTTTTGTGCCACTTTACCAAATACAACACAAAAGACACAAATATCCTCAGAAAAGACTGCATGAACATCACATGGAGTATTGTAAGCTTCATTTAACCATGCTATACATCTGAAAAGTGTACATAAACACACACACACACACACACACACACACACATATAGGAAGAAGGGATGATCATGCCCTGGCATCACATTACTGAAACCACACAAGCTTGTCTGAGATCATTTTATGCAAGTCATGCTAAATTGGCTTTACTCACATTCATGTTCTCACACACACACACACACACACACACACACACACACACACACACACATAGTGTAGAGACATTTCCAGAGCTACACAGACAAATCTTCACTTCTGCTTTCTTAGAAAACAAGGAGATATCATAAATAAAATGCTTGTAACAGAGAAAAAAACATTATGAAGAGGGAGAAAAGGGGAAATACTATTTTGCAATCACTTGACAGAAACTTGACTAACACTTCAAATGCACATTAGCGTGCACGCGAAGCCATTAGAAGGTTAGAAGATGCAGGTCATAGCAAGTCCTAGTTCCCTTCCAACAATGATAAAAGAGCGTTTTCCATGCAGTGAGGGTGGGTAGGTAAGAACATCAACAGGCCACCTGGTTTCAGTCCTGAATATCTGAACTTACCAGTCCCGCGACCAGTTGTGTTAGTGTTCCGTGGGGGGTTAGCTTTAGCCTGTGTGGATGAGCCAGTCTTGGCAGTGGTTTTAGCTGTCTTTTTAGCCCCAGAGGAACCATCTTTGTGCTTTGCTGTGGCTGCAGTGCCACCAGCAGGTTTAGAAGATGCGGGCAGAGTGGCACTTGGCTGTTTTTTAGCTTGAACCTCCCGAGGTCGCACCTGATTTGCCCGGACATTAGGTTTAGTATCAGACCTTTCTAAATAGATGAGAGGGAGCAGGAAGGAAAAGTGCGGCATTTACAGGTTAATATAGAGACTGGAAGCAAGATAAAAGATGCTGATCTGTGCAAAGTGATGCACAAACAGAGATGCAGAGACAGAGGAGAAACTGAAAGATAAAGGCAGCATATGACAGAGCTGATGATAATAAAGAACTCTTGTACAACTTTTCCAGAAAACCCATTAACCTTCCCAACCTCCAGGGCTGGTGATGGTATGCGTGTTCTCTTGCTGTACTCACAGAGTTTGTTGCCTGTGCCTTTCTGATTACTGACAAATGAACAAACAAATGGCTACAAGTTCAATGCTAACAGGGTTGAGATGAAAACAGCACAACACTTAAGCAGCATCAGACACAAGAACAGTGGCGTGTCTCCTAAGGGAGAGAGAGAGGCATTAGGAGGAAAAGATACTGCTCTGTTCAGGCTATGACTGCCTATTGCAGGCTGGTATAATGGGAATATCTATTTGAACACATTAGATCCACTCATTGATCCCACAGAGAGTTCAATGTCAACCAGAAAGCTGCTGCAGATACTAATGCATTCCACAGCCCAGAGGAAAAAACATCAAAGCACCTAAAAAAAGCTCCAATATTTAGATCCAGTATATAAAAATGGAATGGTTAAAGGGCTGCAAAAGGCCCACATTCCACAATATGTGTGAGCACTGCAGACGAGTGAAGCCATAATGACTGACTATTACAACTCAACATTTAACAACATCATTTCTAATAAAAGCCGGAGTAATACTACGACAAAGGACAACAGTGTGTCTCTGAGCAAACGGTCATTCACTAAGATAAAATTATTGCCTATATTGCACATATGAAAGGGCTGGTGTGTCCAAACTTTTAACTGGTACTGTATTAATCAGTATCACTATGGAATCAGACTATATCCAAGTTCTAGAAAAAAAACCAACTAGACTAAAAATAAGCTTGGAGCATAACAAAACATACAATATACAGTGAAAACATTTAGTCAGCATTTAAATTATTTCCACGGTCATTAATCATAAAACCTAGTGAGACAACATTTTTGCTTTGAGTTTTCCATTTTAAAAAAGAAAAAAAAAAATTAACAAACAGACTCTTAAATAAAGTGAACTCTCACTCTATGCAGGTGGAAGACTGTTATCCTGAGCCTGTAACTTCAACTAGTGCAGAAATCCAAAGGTTAGGCACTCCAACCAGCCCTGAATTACAGGCCAAAGTATGACAAAGGTTATATTGTGACTGATCCAAAAGTTACCTGGTTTCTCCTCAGTGCTGACCGGCCCAGTGGCCTGCTCCTGCCGCAGTGTTTCTTGAGACTCAATGTCGACTTTGACCTCCTCTGGCGTCAAAGTGGATGTGGCATGGCCGTTCAGATTTTCACTGATGACCGGTTCATCTAGGAGAGAAGAAATGCAAGCTGCTTTTTAGTAATGTTTTCTGGTATGACCAGACACAAATAACATGTGACAAAGTTAAAAGGCTTTGAAGTGTAAAGAATAAAAAATATGTAAAAGATGTATCTTGTAGGTTAATTTTTTGTTCAGAACAAGCCAGTGTCATGATTTTGAAAATGTTATCATTTCACAGTGCTGTCCAGCATAAATACATGAGTAACAAAGCATATGAATGAGACAGGACAAACCTTGATCAGGGATGAGAACTCCTTTCCTGATGAGCTCTTCCCTTGTTTGTCTAGTGGAGATTTTTCTCTCTAGAACTGAAAGATCAACAAGCTCAAGTTCAATATATAAATTCAATTTAATCTGGTGTTCTTTTATTTAATCCTCTGGAAAAAAATCAATTTGAACCAGTCTCACACAGCCTGTAAACATGCTGCATGCAACCGAAACAACAATACCAAATGCTGAGTCACAAATAAGGAGCTAAGATAATGTCTTATCCTACTGTCAGCAATCTACAATTTTTCTCAAATCTTTATGAGAATGAGATCATGAGGAAACAGTCTGCTATATTCACAGAAAGACATGCACACAACTGAGAAAGAGAATATGAATTCAAAGAGGCGATCCTGCAAAAAAGATGCAAAAATTAGTTCAATCATTTACACAACCAACCAAAAATGTACATATACACAAAATTTGTACTAACATGCTGCCCTTCAGATGATGTTTTCATCAAATAAGGTCTTGCTTATTTCATCAACACAATGCCAAACCACATTCTGAATGTATTCCAACTGCATGGCCTTGAAATAAGAGTCTGGGTGACAAACAGGCCCACCTATAGTCCAGACCTGTCATCCAACTTTTTGTGCAATAAGAAATGAAAAATGTTTCCAAAAACATTTCAAAAAAGCTGTTGGGTAGCTATGTTTACCACTGTGTTGCATCATGTCTTCCTTTATCAACTCTTTAAGTGTTTTGAAACTGAAGGGACTGATTTGGAAGCAAAATGTTTTCCCATACTTGGTTAAGAAGAGATTTCACCAGCTTAACAACTTTGACACCAAGAATCTTGTTACAATTACTACTAAACTAAAAAACACAAAAACATACATACATACATAAATGTGAAATAAGGTCTACCTCCTAATCAGTACCTTATATATTTTCCCTCTTTCTCTAAACTGTCCTGGTACTAGCATTAGAAGGACATGGAGGTACAGAACTTTCAGACAAACACAGGAAAAGCAAAAGATAACACCTAGCAGCCTTGAGGAAAAAGAGTCTCTGGTTTTTGTATTTACCTCTGTCTCTCTTTATTTCCTAGCCAACCCCTCAGGAATTAATCAGCAAGAACTACAAACAAACCTTTCACTCTTTTCCTTTTAAAGCTCTTCTGGGAGCAACACTGCTCCTTTTCATGTACAATGTTACACACAAATCCAAAAATGAAATGTGTGATATTGTCCAGACACTTGATTGAGGAGAGCGAATCAGAATCCACTCATCAGCTTGTTGATACAGTGTCATTAACATGCACGCCCGCAAACGGACACCCGAGATCTCCTACCTTTCGAAAGATCCTGAAACTTGTCGCTGGTCTTCTTCTTCCTCCACTTCCAGGGTTTGAATAGTTTTCCCAAAGTTGACAGCTTGCCTCGCTGCTGCCGTGATGCATGGGCATTCTGAGCATTGGCAGCACTGTCCACCGCCACATCACAGCTGGGCAGAGATGTTGATTTCTCCAGACCCTCAACTAGAAGACGAACAAGCAGAAATACATGTAAACAGGAACATGTGAAGGTGCACTACAGCGCAACAAACATAAGCCTATGTCATGTGGTACACTGAGATATTAAACATCATATATAACAAAGCGTACCACATTTAGACACTGCATTACATAAATCAACTGGCTTCACAGTGGCTCAGTGGATACCACTGCTGCCTCACAGCAAGAGGGTTCGAACCCAGGCAGAGCCTATCTGTTTGCATGTAAGCCTGTGGTCTTTCTCTGGGAGCTCTGGTCTCTCCCACCATCAAAAAAAAAATAATATGAGGATTGTGCTTCCATCTTGGCACAGGAGATTCTTATTCTGAAGAGGATCACTTCCTGTTTAAATAAAGTTTAATAATAATTTTAAAAACCATAATTGTGACTGCTAATACTGGACCTAAATGCGTTTGAAATTAAACTGAACCTAGTATCCCCAATCAAACCACTTTCTTTTAACTCTTTGATGCTGCACAATACTGCTAAGTTTAGGCCCTCTGTGATGTACACCAGGTTCATCATAAGAAATTCAAAATATTTAATGTGTTGTTACACAGTACAAAACAGATTTTACTGCATATTTATTGGATTGTATTTTAAATAACTGCTTTCCTTCTTGTGACATACTGAAAAGCCTGACCTTCTCAACAAATTAGCCAACTGAAATGATGAAGGAAGGCGAAGGACCCTCTTTGGCTGAAATGCTCTGAGACATGTGCAATCATCTGACCGCCTTCCTTTAGGTCACAGCTACAGGATGCTCAAAATAGAGTCATAGCACTTAAGATTAATTTTTATTCCTGTAACCATTTAAAGGTCTACAGGAAAAATGGTTCTCTTCACATAATGGAAGCTTCCACAACCTACGGTGCATTTTATCTGGCTCTATAGTTTGCATTTTTTAGGTGCACGATTATAGGAATGTTTATATTTTGGGTCTGTATTTACAGAAATTTTGTTCATATTATGCATCTCTCTTTAACAAGTGATTACTGGTGTTCACTGTCATATCGCTGTTCTTGTGAATTTCCTGATTATGCTCAGCTGTATTATTGGAAAAGCTTAAAGCTTTTCATGAAGCAAGAAGAAAAAAAAGCTGAAAAGTAGTCGTACACTAAAGGTCAGTTTTCAACAGCAATGTGGGAATATTTTTTTTAACAGTATTTGCAGTGCGTGCGCTTGTGTGTGTGTGTGTGTGTCTTGGCGAGATCCCCGTCCTCCCACAGCTCCTCCTCTTCCTGCTGAAAGATTAGAAGTGCTGTGAACCTTCTGGGATAATGCCGACAGTGTGTGCGAGTGTGTGCGCAGGAAGCTTACAGAGGAAAGAGAGGTGGTGCGTGTGATTCCTCAGATTTAAGCAGAGGAAAGCTTTTGTTTTTTCAGCTACATAACACTGCTGAATCACTGCTGACTGTATGGAGCCCAGCAAGGGCCAAATGTGTATCATTTTTTTCCGTGCAAACTTTGAGTAATTTATGTCTTTTTTTCAAATTTGTGCGCATAAAGAAACTGTTGAGTTATTGCTGCTTGTAAGAAATGAAGCTGATTGATGTGGATGCGGCTGAGGATAAAAGCACGCAGCGCATTAGGAGGAGCTGTGTGCTTTTAATGCTCTTACATGGCGAGAGATGGTTACAGAAATGTCTAAAAACTATTACAGTAGAAATAAATTCCTACTGTGAGCCAAATAAACAAGCAAAATGTAAGTAATTTGTCCTCACTTTAGTGTTCACTTTAGTGAACACTGTGTTGAATACCATTTTATTTTTACTCTATTAATATTTTAAAATACAGTCAGATTTAGTACTTAAATGGGTTCAGATATAGCCAGGTGCACAAACAACAAATTATTACCAAATATTTTCCTCCCCTGCCTACAGAGCTTCATATGATATCCACAGAGACTAAACAAGTAGCTTAGAAGATTTTCAAATCCTGCTTTTTTTAATATTCATACTTAAATGTTCTTCCTCAGCATCACCAGTCAACATACCTACAATTGTAGGCATTAATTCGTTTTACAAAAAAACAGTGCATCCTTCCCAATTCATCTTATGTTGTTATCTCTTCAACACAACGCTTGTGTTTTTGACAGGAAGTCATGTGGTTGTTTTCTACAATTATATTGACAGCTTCACTTAAATCTGAAAAGTTTTTTTTTTTTTTAAATGACCATTAAAAGATCCCAGATCAACTGCATGATCCAGGACTGGCTAATTCTGGTTATGCTGATCCATAACAGATTGTACTCTTATTGCCTAGGGGAAGATATATTCAAGAGTGCAACTTGAAATCCCAGATTTGGCTCTTGATTTCAGTGCCGAGGCATGGTGACAACAAGCAACTGGTCTGAAGAACTGAAAAATACAAGATCATTGCAAAACCTCAACAGTTAACCCACGTACGACAGCCAGGCCTCTGCTCTCATGTTATCTAGAAACTGAGATAAATGTGATTATTCCAAGGAAGATTATTTAAGGGAATTCATTCACTCATTCATTCAAGTGTCTTCATAAAGTTACAAAAACCAACTACACATGGAGACAATAATAATAATAATAAAATAGCATGCCAACTCAGCTCATGTCACTCTTAATATGTGCTGACAACAAAACAATAGCATTTGGTTGAAAATGGAACAGTGGATCGTCATCTCAATACTATTTAAGATGCTCATGAAACCCCATAGTCAGCAAAAAACATCTGCCAGATTTCCACTAGACCAAAGCTTAAAAAACACTCAGCTTAGCTGACCAGATGATCCAGATGTTCATCTTGGCAGTAAAGAGGTTAGGTAACCATATGCCTAACAGCAACTAAACTCACTCCTCACTGAGCTTATCTGGTGGGGCAAATCCATGTCATAGCCTTCAGCTGAATTGAAAACAATCAATACTCTGTTGATTGGTTTGCTCTCACCAGTGTTGACAGATAGCTGATGCCTATACTAGATGTTGGTGCTGGGCTAAAACTGATGAGCATAAACTACTGCTGACTGCTGCTTAGTGGTAATGACGGATCAATGCATTATTTATTTGCTTAATCACTGACTGTGAGTAATGAAAATGCTTTTTTTTTTTGTTTTCCTGCTAGTGTTGTTTATTTTCACACAGTGAGAAGCAAGTCTCTCTTTTTTTTCCCCCTGCATTGTTCTCACTAGTTTGATGTTAAGTGAAATGCATCAATCAAAACATTTGATTGATTACGTCAATTAAATATGATTAAACCAAATTCACACAAGTCTTATAATGTCTCATTAGCTTATTCTATCCATAATATTTAGAGTCATATAATGTTAAAGCCAGATTTTCAGTGGACTTAAAGCATTTTGCAGATCTAAACTTGACAAAGTAAGCTTATTTTCAGATGTATCATTAACCTAAACTGTAATATGGGACTCAGATAGTAAAAAGCACCTTGCTTTGTAAAGAAATGCATTGTAAAAATCACAGTATGACAGAAGAAATGTTTAACCATTATTGCTCCCAACAGCACTGTGATCACCTTTATCACATAGAGTGCTCAAGGGTATTGTAACAAAAATGTGTACAAAAATGTATACATAAACACAATGGTAATAAAGGGTGAAGACATGGAAAAGTACAGCGCAGAGCCCCCTGTATGCTCTCCTCAGACCAATTTATCACCCTCTTTTGCACACATACATACTTTGCATACGCACACTCATTTCCTGTTCCTGTGTTGACAACAATAGGTGCATTTCAGCAGCTACTCTGTACCACTAATGATGGGAAAATCGGTAACAGCGATTATCATCGCCATTAGGCCAACTATCAAACCTCCAGTGGGAACCAAGCAGGGACAATGGATGGACTTATTACTTGCTGAGCAGAGAAAAGAAAATGAAAGAAAGAGAAGAAAACTCAATGTTGAGTTTGCAAAAGAGAAAATAAAAACAGGAGTAGCGCAACAAAGAGATCAATCTGCTTCATATCATTGTGAACAACTCTAATACTGCCTTTTCAAAATCCTGGTTTTATAGTTACTTAATTATCATAAAGAAAGAGGAAGATTTGAGACTCATGTCGAGAAGCAATACAGGAAATCTAAAGCCTGGTTATGACGCGTGCAGGTGCATACACTGAATCTGTTCAATGGCAGAAATATCATAAGTACAACATTACATCATCTTTTCTGAGAAAATTACGCCTGTTGTTCATTTATTATCCTCACCTCATTCAGCAGAAAATCCAACCATTCTATCCTCTGTACAAGGGACTCCAAAAGTTAATGCTTGGAGTAATTTAAGGAACTGTTTCCTTTTTTATGTTTATAACTTTTCTCCACATTAAAAAAAATGCTTTGACATTTACTGTAGCTACATTTTTGATAGAACATTTTCATACAAATCAAAACAGAAGACGCTCATAACGAACAAGGGAATCACATCGAATCAGGTCATAGGGGAAAAAAAACAACAAAAAACAGCAACTCCACTGTTGATATTAGCTACATTTTTGAACAGTTTTTCCTTAAAGGTGATCGTGAGTTCATCTATTGATTGTATTGGTTTAATGTTTATTCACCTCTGACAACAATGGAGCTTTAAGCTGCAGGATTTTTGTTTGTTTATTAGAGAGAGACTGCACAGATGTGTATGGTTAATTTTTATATTTCAGTGCAATGGTGGGATTTGAAATGCATGGAAACCAATGCTTTAAATAAGAGTACAGTGTTCAAAATTTTCCCAATTTAGATACAATACCAGTAGTTTAGCTTCTGGTAAGATGTCACTAACAAAAATACAGGAAGTGGAGCTGGAGGTGGAGGTGGTAGAGTGGAAGATGCTAAGATTTCCATTGGGAGTGGCTAGGAGTGAGAGGATTAGAAACTAGCGGGCTAGCCCTGGTTGAGCTGTTTGTAGATAAGATCAACTGAACATGCGCAGAGGAGGGTTACTGGACAAAGTGTGTTGAATATGAAGCTTCCAGGCATGTGGAAAAGAGGAGGACCATAGAGAAGATTCATGGGTGTAGTGAAGGAGGACATGCAGTGTTGGTGTGACAGAAGAGCATGCTAGGGATAGGGTGAGGATGATCTCCTGCAGCAACCTCTAAAGCAGTAATGAGTAATATCACAACCTAACCACCTCCTATTACCAGTTTTAATTCACTTTTTATATAAATAAATGCATTTATATAAATATGTAACTATGCATACTTGTGAGTAATTTCAAACTGAATTTCCATTATTACTGTGGCCCACCAGCACTACCTTCGCGGCACACCAGGGGATCACCACTGCTCTGAAGGAAGCAGCTAAAAGAAGACCATCTCATTTATGTGCACCAGTCTCTTTTCAGCTCAGTATGAGAGCACTTAGTTTTCTCCTAACCTCCTCAGAGGTCATCTACATATCATAGCTGTTTTGTGTCACCTGGGGGCGGCAGAGCTAAAAATACTTGGAACAACCAGTCTTTGGGCCACTACTGCTTGTGTTCGTGCCATTACTTTAGCTTAGAACACAGAAGAGATAATATACAAAGAACCTCTTTGTAGTGAAGTGAAACAGGGTAATAAAAACAACAAAAACTGTCCACTGCAGAACACTGTCTATGCTTCTTGTGTTGCTTTTTTAATCTTTAATTGCTTTTTAGCGCTTGTTCCTCTTTGTGGTGAACACTACAGTTGCTCCCTCCCTATTCAAGTCCACTTGTCAACCAATCACCATCCCACTTACATTGGACTTTGTTGTCTACATAGCCAAATACAAACTGTGACAAATACAGCTAAATGAAGCTGACAAGAGAAAAAAGAAAGTGACGGTATGACTGACTGAGTTGACAACAACATGTTATGTTACTCTAAATGCAATAACAATTTCCCAACAACTGCTACACTGAATACAGCCAGTGTGAAGGTTTTAAAGTGTGTTGGCGGTTCATTGCACTACATTTGAACACTTAGACAGCACAAAACTGATGTAAAACAACAGACAAACAAATTCTAGACACTGCCAGTCTTATTTGCCAATAAGCCGAACACTGTCCACAAATAATGGCTTTTAACATGGGAGACCCAAATTTGAGTTTCACTTTCAACAAAAGAAAGCTTTGTTTTTTACAATCATCATTACCAGGCCTTTTGTATCCATCATCAAAACTATACTCAAGCTGCTTTCATTCTCTAAACCTGAGCGAGTCAAGCTAAACCAAAACAGGTTTAAGAAAACCAACTTGGAGGAATTCCGATCTTCACTTCATCAATCTGCTGTTTAGCAATATATTTTTTGCTTTCAGTTTTTGACAATGGCTGACTGCCATTTGATTTATTTATTTTTTTAATTTTAATTTTAAACTGTGCTGTATTTTATCTTTTCAAGTACAGAAGTATGCGTCCCCTAAACTTTAGTTATGCCTGCCCACACATCACAAATGCAGACTCAACTTCATGATTCCACACTGGATTTCTCACTAAGGATTCTTATTTTGAAACAGATCAAATGCGATGTCATGCAAAATGGGTGAGTCAGGACTTGGATATTTTGCAGCTGGGTGGGATTATAGGTGGGTTAATTAGAAACACAACTTGAGAGACAGCAAACAACCAGATATGTAAGACTTCATTTACCAAACAATTCTTTCCAAATGGCAAGGTTCTGCTTTTATTGCCTGATATAATATTAAAGGGTAAAAGAGATGTATTGTGATAAAGTCAGTAGGCTTTCTTTCAGACATTATAGCCTGAACATGTGTTGAGGAGGAGGGAAAAGGGAGAGGCTTCCTTCCTTCACTGCAAGTCACCAGGGAGGGAAGATGCATACGTCACAAACAGAGGAAGAGGGCTGGAGGGGGAGAAAGAGGCAAAAAAAGAAACTTAAGAGAAAGAGAAGAGATGAAATAGGGGCAAAAGGGGGAGAGGAGGACACTGACTTGGTGCGTGAGAAAATGATGGAGTAAGGAAGGCACAAAAAGGGGAAGGAAAAGAAGAAGACAAGGCAACAAGAGGTGCTGGATGAAAGTGGAGGGAGGGGCAGCACTGAGCGTTGAAGTCTTAACACTTGGGTCATTTCTTCCAAATCTTTCTCCAGCAAAGGCTGGAGACGCACGATAGAGCTCCACTCACGATACTCACACAACCTCGAAGCTCAGACCAAGCCTGGAGTAACAGAGCAAAAAGTAATCAAACAGGAAACTGACCCGTGTTTTAACTTCTGCAGAGAGGCTCAGAAGATCTCAGGATTATGTTAATAATCTTTCAATAAGACCCTGATAGAAAGACATCCCCTCCTGCTCTTAGTACAGTAGATTTAACGCACACCACATCATTATGAAACTTATAATGCAACCATGCAGGACATATAGATCATTATTATGGCCAGCAGGTTTCTACGCATGTTGGCTAAAGTGCATTACAATTCAGTCTGGGTTTTACTTTAAATGCTGACAGAGTCATAAAACAGGTTCAGTTTTGTTTTCATCCAGAGTCATACGTCTCATCCTACCTTATTGCTTTTAAGGGCTCCCATAAAAAATGAGATTGAATGTAAAGTGCTTACTTTTATGGTCAGTCCAGCCACTGTATGAAACAAGAAATTTTAAATCACTTCTCCATCGCTTTAAGCCAACTTTATTCCTACTGGCTGGGTTATTTTCTTGGCACACTTTGGACCTCTTAGTACCAGCTGAGCATTGTTTAAATGCCACAGCCTACCTGAGTATTGTTGCTGACCATGTCCATCCAGATAGATAGATAGATACTTTATTGATCCCGAAGGAAATTAGGGCATCCAGCAGCTTAACACGCACAATAAATAGAATCCAAACAATGGAGGTATAAATTATACAAGCTATACTAACAATACAGACTTACAAACTATACTAACTATATAAACTATAAGGAAACAAGGAAACAAAAGAAAGAATACAGGGACATGAATAACTCTGGTAGTGCAATATACATATACAGATGCAGATGGATGTAGTAGTGCAGAGGCAGAGGTGCAAACAATGTGGTACAGTAAGATGCAGTAATATACAGTAGTAAAGTGATAACGTGTCTGATTTAAAGAGTGCCAAATATCAACATATGTAATCATGATTGGATGTTAATGACTAAAGTGCAAACATCTTCTGATGTCACACAGTTTGAATGATCTCAAACTGGTTTCTTGAACACAACAACGAGTTCAGTGTACTCAAATGGCCTCCACAGTCACCAGATCTCAATCCAATAGAGAGATCTTTGGGATGTGGTGGAACAGCAGATTCATGTCATGGATGTCCAGCCAACAAATCTGCAGCAACTGTATGATGATATCATGTCAGTATGGACCGAATATCCAGCAGGAAGTTGTGAATGCAAAATGTGAGCCTAATAAAGTGTCCAGTGAGTGAATATATGACGGCAGAAAGGGAAAAGGCTTATTTGGGTTCCATTAATTAGCACTTCTTTTAATTATGCAAAATCTTCTGCCTATCCCCAACTCTTGTGAAGACCTAATATTTCCTGTTAGGTCTTCACAAAGATGACCAGCCCCCCTTACTGACTTAGTGAGTGCTCCTTAACAGCTTCGTTACCGTATATTTACTGTGCTCAGACAGTCATCTCGCTCTGTGGTCTGTAGTAGGAAAAGAAACGGTTAAAAGCCTAATCTGCGCTCCTTCAGCTCATCTGGACCCATGTCAAGCTGCCCGCTAAATACATAAAGTCTTGATTACCCAGTTGCAACAATGCAGCCTTATAAACAACTCTGGGGTTATACAACACTGCATCCTGTTTTAACACTGGCTGTTTGACTAGTTTTTACAACAGCTGGGTGGCAGAGCTAGCGTTAAATTTAGAAACCCCCTACACACACACACACACACACACACAAACGTTCATATACACACACGGCGTACCATGATCCAAGAATTAAATTAACATCTATTAAGCAAACTTCCCCATAGCGTTAAGAGTATTTAGCACTGCGCTTTGTTTAAACTGTGTCGAAGTTGTCCCACAGAAATGTCAAAGAGCGCAAACAAAAACGAGAAGACTTCCTGAATAAAGATAGCGGATTGTGTGTGAGAGAGAGACAAGAGGAAGGGAGACTGCACACTGCACGTATACACACACATGTACACACACACACACTCACCGCTTGCAGTCTGAGACACGGCAGACACGGCAGTCTGACCCATATTCAGCACCGGGCCGGACCGGGCCCCCGAACCCGCTATCACGGCTTTCTATCCCCGCATAAACCCCGTCCGCGACCGCCAAGCGACTTCATTTCAAAAAAAAGAAGTTTTACACTGTGATGGCTCAGGCGCTGGAAACTTGGTTCACTCACTCGCTGACTCGCTACTACGTCGTAACTTCCCCTCCCTCCACCTCCTTCACCCGCACCCCCCCCCTCCTCCTCCTCCTATGAGCGGTTGAAAAATGCCCTTCATTCCTCTACGCAGATTAGGGGCGCTGCTGGGGTCAAAGGGCGAAGGGAACCGACACCCTCAGCCGCTAGTTTACATCGGCCAAAACCATGAACTGATGGGACTAACCGAGAACTGTTCTCCAATGAAACTCTGAGCTGTGAATGTGATTCAACTATCCTACATCATTTACTTTATACTTCAACTCAACTACTTTTCACAAGTCAATATTGTAACCTTAGATCACTAAATAGCTATTGATAAAATTCAGATTGTAATTATTGTATCTTTTTAACTTTTCATTTGTAGTATGATCTTGTGCGTAGCCTTGACACAATATGCACAGTGCTGTGATAACGTATGCCCTGATTTCTTACGTTTTGCACATTCGTCACACTTACATGTTTCAGATCATCAAATAAATGTTAATATTAGACAAAGATAACCCAGGTAAATACAATTAGTTTATTTATTATGGGGGGAAAATGCTATCCTAACCTACCTAGCCCAGTGGTCATTGTCAATATACAGCTGGATAGATAGATCTGGGATGTCACTGACAGCTCTGGGACATCTATCTGTGTTTTCCAATCTTTTGGCTTATCTGACAGTGAAAATAGATGTTTGCAGAGCTTTTTTTCTCCCATTCATCATGCATATATATCTCTTAACCAGATAATATTGGTCACAGTCTGGCAAAACTGTATTAAAAAATAATTTTCATATCCATCAGAGGGAATATTTTACTTCAGAATGACTACTCACACTTTTGTTTAAGTGTATCATGGTGTTTTAACACTTGTATTTATTTATATTGAATAAAAGTATTTTAATTTGTTGCAGTGCTTTTACTTGGGTATAAGCACACACTCACCAACACTGTGAATTAATTTATTTTAGTTTTTAATTGGCAAAAATAAGGTTGTGAGTATACAGATCTGCACGTGCAAATAAACCCTAAAGATAAGAACTGTGGGATGATGGCTGTAGATTCTAAGAGAAATTCATTATAATAAACTATCATATAAAACCAATAAAGTATCTTTATGAGTAAATTTGTCTTAATATGGTTTGAGCTTTATCTAATACAGTATACACTATATGGACAAAAGTATTGGGCCGCACAGTCTCTCAATCTTTGAATTCAGGTGTTTTCAGTCACATTGCCACAGGTGTGTAAAATATATGCAGACTGTCTTTAAAACATTTGTGAAAGCATGCACAGTTTTAAAGAGCTCACTGAATTTGAGTGCAGTACTGTAATAGGATGTTGACACAAGTCAGTTTGTGACATTTCTCCTCTCCTAGCTATTCCACAATCAACTGTAAGAGGTATTATTTCTAAGTGGAAACATTTGGGAACCACAGCAACCCAGCCATGAATTGGCAAACCACATAAAGTTACAGAGCAGGCTTACAGAGCGCTGAGGCGCATAGCGCGTGAAAGCCCCCAACTCTCTGCTGACTCAGTAACTGCACTGTTCCAAACCTCCTTTGGCGCTAACATCAGCATAAAAACTGTGCACCAGGAGCTTCATGGCATGGGTTAAACCCGTTACGCCTATTCGATGTAAGGTGTAATGTGTAGGTGGCCCTGTACTTTTACCCATATTGTGTATCTGGATATAAATATCTATATTAACTTGATGGTTTCTCCTGCTGTGAATACTTCACAGAGTGGACTGGAAAAAGAAGTCTAAATCTTCAGCTAATACTAAGGCTAATGACATCAACACAAGTTAAATGGAGCCAGGGGTGAGAAAAGCTGGGGGTCAATGAAGCAAGACTGGAGGCTCTGTTAGAGCTACTCTGACTTTTAAAAAACATTTCATAGGAAGCAACTGCTGAGCTGAACCAAAAATCTCAAAAGACTAGCTGGAAGGAGTTGCACAGTATTATCAAAGAGTTACAGAGAGATAACGATTAGTTCACAGTTATGGCAAATGTCCATGCACTGAGACAATTAACTTCCCCTACAGAAGTGGGTGGCCAGCTAACATATCTCCAAAAAGCACAACACAAAATTAACAAGGTAAAAAAATAAAATAAAAAAGAAGCCCAGAGTAACAGCTGAAGGCTTTGTTGCTTTGAGAAGGGGCATCTTCACACTCAGCAGAGCTACAAGGAAATTGGTTTGTTGACTAATGAAACTAATGCTGAATTATCTGAGAAAATCTGATAATATGTAGTGATGCTGATGGTGAGACACTATATGTCTCACCATCATCGAGTTCCTTTATCGAGATATCATGCAAGATGATGTCAGGGTGCTGGTTGTCCACTGTGCACAGTAAGTTGGTTGTTGTAGCAGAGCAATTACCTTAAATATTAACTCCAATTTAGTTCAACCTGGAGTACTTCCCATAAACGTGTGCTGTGTTAGTAGCTTAATGACCCTGATCACATTTCATGACCCAGTTAATGTAGAAAACCAGGTAATTCTAAAGAGTTAGGATCGATCATCTTACTATTGGATGTGTCTGTGGGTTTTTGAGCAAGTATAGTAGATCTGGAACTTGTGAAGGATATTTTCTAATGTTTTCTGACACTAAAAATATATAACACTGACATAAAAAGTGATAATGGTAATAATAAGAAGTTGCATTGCTAATTTGATATATAGTATAATTATGGTATGGCACAATAAGTCATGTACTGCCATATTGGGTTTAAATGATAGTGTGTATCAGTGCTTTGTTGACAAAATCTTTGTGAATGACAAATCCATTCACATTGGATTTCATAGATGCAGTGTCTAAATATTAGTTTGCTGGCATTCCAGCAGCAAAATACCCCCATCTGGCCTAAAAATGAAATATCTGAGGGCCTATCTATGGGACCAGGATTGGGAAATGACAATATATTTAGCTTACAGTCCATAATTACTAAATAAATGAGCTTACAGTCTGAACAGTGCCTGTGGCTCCAGAGGACAAGCAGTAGGCTTTACCCTGGAGACAATTTATTATGAAAAGGGGAGATGACAGTATTATATCATGAACCAGCCCAGCAGTGAGTAGGTCAGAAGAGAGCAAAGTCAGTCAAATATTGTCAGCCTGGTCATTAGGCGCTTTGCTTGTAGCACACAGAAGTAATATCTGTTTAATATTAGACACAAGAGCTCACATCACTGCTCAGTGACAACCATGGCAAACCGAGTCAAACACTCCTGCCACCGGCTCGCAGCATGAGAGTCAACTAATGTGTGCGTGTCTGTGTATGTGTGTCTCTGTGTGTTGGTGTTTATGGAAGAGACCGTGAGAGAGAAGGAGCGCGTTGGCTGTCATTACTGTCAACACAGTGTCAGTTGAGACCTTGCAGAGCACAACTTGACAGAAATGAGCCCTTATTAGACACACACACACACACACACACACACACACACACACACACACACACACACACACACACACACACACACACAAAAACAACATGAGCAAATCGAACTAACTTGATCTGGAGCTGTAAAAACTTTCCACTAAGGCCAAGACTGCCATCTAGTGTTAACTACATAAGCAAACTGACTTAAACTGAGAGACTAAGCATGATTTGTCATGAAGTAGTTCTTGTTCCATTCATAATTCTGCCTCTTTGTGACAGTGCTGCCCTCCTGTCCCTGCTCCCCTTTCCCCATAAGTCATTAAACAGTCCTGGCATTTACGCAGTCACCGCATAGAACACATTCTTCTCAAGGATTGTGGCAGGATAAGAATTAAAACCAGCGGTGACCTTTAAACAAAACTAATTTGGGAAGTTTTGGTATAAAAATGAAGTAGTGTATTTGGATCTTACAGCAGCAGTAGCAGTAGCAGCAGCAGGCACAGCTGTTAAATTGAAATTTAAAATTTTTTTGCAGCCTCCCTCCCGACCTCTTGTCTGCTCTGATCCAATAAAACCCGATTACCTGCACTTTGAATCTGGCTGTGATTGAAACCTAATTGAACCTTGGCCCTTAAGGCGGATGCCATCAACCCTAAACATTATGTGACATTTGCTTGAGCCAGCATATCAACAAATAAGCCTTTTCAAAAACTCCACATCCTTTTGTGCTAGTAATATGCAATGCTACCATTCAACCATACACAATTAACTTGTGAGCTGCCAAGCCAACCACACTGTTATGGGGATGTCATTAGTGAATGAGATGGAAGTGGATAATTGAACAGGAAGGAAGTCAGTGAAGAGGTGGGAGGATGAAGACTGAGAAGGAGAATGGAAGTAGTTCGAGAGATTGACAGAGGAAGTTGACTATGTTAGCACTGACTGGGTGGTAATGCCATTTACACAATATATCCACAACACATACTGAATTAGTAGCACAGCTACACATATCAGAGGATAATACCACTGAGACAGAAAAGTCACTATGTATGGCGACCCAGCACAATGACACTGATATCTAGATAAGAGCACAACACCGAGTCTCAAAATAGTTTCACTGGTTCCTTCAGTTCTCATGATGCAATGGTTGTCATGTTTTTGCACACACCACATTTAAAAAAAAAAATTAATTATTAACAATAAAAACAATCCATGTTGCATTTTAGTTACATGTCAGCACAATAGCATGAGGTAACTTTTTCCATAGATAAATCATATTCGTTCAACTTTGCTTTACTCTGCATTTTCCCTCTGGCCATTCACCCACAGTGGCTCTATTCCCACCAGTGGGGCCATTCCCATAGTTTCAGAATAATTGCAATAAGGCACAGAGATGCACATTTCTGGACCCGGTCCAAAATAGACCTAGAACAGGACATGCATTAGCTAATTTTGTAAAAAAAATAAAATTAAAAAAAAAAGGAAGAAAACTGAACCGAAAAAGATGTAAAGATAATGAAACCTGATTCAACACTGCTTGATCTAAACAGTCCCAAACAGAAAGATCAGAAAGGTCTAAAAAGATAAAAATGACATTGTATCAAACACTGAGTTTATTGTATGTGCTTGCTTTTATTATTAAACACATATACTTACTGAAGGGATTCAAGAGTGAGTTCAGGAAATGACAATGATTTTTCAAATTTTATTGCCTTGATACATGAAAAAAAATTGACATGTTTTGAATAGGAGTCTACTGGCTACAGTGACTTTGTGTTAAAGGCCCTGCGAGGCACCTCTGCATTGGCTTCACTTCTCCAACCTGATGGCTATATCCATCTTTTAGATACAGTCTGTTGTTTTTCTGGTAATGCTAGGCCTTTAATACAGACACTTTCAGTTCTTTAGCGATGGGGGATCGCTTCGCTTTAAAGTTTGGTTTTAAGCAAGTGTATTAGTAACAAGTGAAAGTGTCCCAAGTGTCAGTAACTGGATCTCAATCAGACTGACTTCCTGTAACTGAAATGCAGTTGAGGATCTTCTTTGGTTTCCAAAGAATCCTATATACCCCTGAGCATATGCTGCTGCTTTTGTCAGTAATGAAATGACTAAAACAAGACAGAAGCGCAGCATCACCACGTTTGACACGAACAACCTGAGGTACAGATTACTGATCATACGTCAGGAGAAACCTCCCTCTCCCTTTAGATAAGACGAAATTAATTATTTTACTGTGCATCTGTGCAAGAAGTTGACCTGTGGTAATTTATTCAAAATCAAGTATACTTCACTTTGAGTATGACAATGCGTCAATAACAGAGATCAACTGAGGGAGCCTGAC
Source organism: Pterophyllum scalare (assembly GCA_024447675.2). Classification (NCBI taxonomy): domain Eukaryota; kingdom Metazoa; phylum Chordata; class Actinopteri; order Cichliformes; family Cichlidae; genus Pterophyllum; species Pterophyllum scalare. The sequence goes on along the minus strand of JAMQGT020007791.1, from coordinate 6,068 downwards.
CTTTTCTTTGACCGGAACAGCAAAAAGAGAAACAGAAGAGGTGAAGGGGCGAGGGGCAAGGAAAGGAAGAGAGTCATCAAATATTAAGTAGTAGCCTCAGCAGAACAAGAGATAATAATTGTTTAAGTGCTTCTTTTCAGAGACTCTCCCCTCCCCTTGATTTATTTATTAAACTCGGGGGGGGGGGTCTTTTTTTCCCCAGATTATAGTCTCAGACTATTGTCTTAACCAAATATTATTTTGTGCTTTCATAACTGTGAGATAGTACATCTTACAGATACAGATATACTATATCTGGCTGTCCTTTACATGTGCAGCATAAACTGCTCAAGTGGCTCTATGCGAAGTTCCCCTAATGGATTTTTTGTGTTGTGAACTAACGACCATTTTTAAGAGTCAGCGACTGGACTTCTCTGTACCGGGATCATGATTCAGACTGCAAACTGTCATAACAGTCAGGTGTGACTCAGCAAGGAACAGACTCTGCTATACAAGCAAACCAAGCTGAGAAGGAAGGAACTCATTTTAAATGGTCTCAATGCAAAACTAGTTCTGTTTGTTCACTTAAAATACTGTCTGTCAAATACATGTGCTCAGCAAAATTTACAGCATCTTACCTGTCTTTGCTATGATTACTAATAGCCTGTAAAAAACAGAAACCATGGTTTCTGCATAGATTAGGAGATTTTGCTATAGATGTAGGAGCAGTATTAAACAGTCTTATAAATGTATTTTCTCATTCATTATGCAAAAAGTTAGCATGAAATATTGCACACATACTGTACCACTGTTGCCGCTATATAATAATATTAAGGGTTGGGCACTAAATATCTAAATGGATGGATCATTAAAACGTTACAGAAATTGACAGTGTGATAAGATCTCATTCCTAACTGAATAAGTGCCAGCCAAACCTCAAATGATGGAAAATTGTTCTCTCTAATAAAGAAATATTGAAAACAAAGTACAAGTGATAACGAAAAACTTAACAAGTTGATTCATGAAACATTTGTTTCAAGTTAAAACATGAAATATTTGTTTCATGTATTAACTTGAGAAAGCCTTTGCCTGATCGGTTTAGTACAGCGGAAGCTGGACTTGTGAGTCATGTCTTTCATGTACATCAGCATTTACCCATTAACACTGTTTCCATTACACTATAACACTTCTCTTAGCACACCAACTTTCAGACCTGCACCAAGCGTGGTTGTAATTTTACCTTTGGTATTGCCATACAGAGAGCTTTCAACTTAAACTTACTTCTTCTTTCATTGTTTTGTTTTGTTTTTTACAGTGTATAACCATTTAGTCTGCTGTCACTGAGGAATGCTTTGAAATATTGTAGGTTTTCTGGCTGATAATAAATTATAATTTAATATTGGACAAATCTGGTTCTGCTCATGATCCATCTCCGTCTATACAGTAACTGAATCTAACCAATATTCTTACAAACAAGTTTTTCTCCACCCATAACCCTCTTACATGCCTAAAAAAAGCATTTTAACTGGTAATATTAACTATACAATATTATAATACAACAATACAGTAGTGGTTACTGTCATCCCTCTTCCCATCTGCTAGCAAGCTTGTGTGAAATCTGATCTCTTGTTTGTTGTATTCTGTTTGGCACAACCCATAAGCCGCCATCACTGCTAAAATGTTGCCTGTATAAATCAATAGTTGACATCCTGCCAGACAGGCAGCCAGAGAGCTTAAGAGAACGTGAGCTCGAGAGAGGTGAAAGCGAGGAAGGCTGAGAAAGAGCCAGAGATGAAGACTAAAAGAGCTGAAGGAAAGACCATTAATGTCCCGTGAGGTCTTTACTAATAAGCATAAAATAATGTCCAGAGCTACTGCACATAAGAAAACACGAGGCATGACTGCAGAAGTGTGCGATATGGAGGCTTAAGAGGACACAATATTCTAAGTATACAAGGTTTGATCTACTAGAGAGCTGCAGTTAATTACAAAAACAGCTGTCCTGAGCATGTCAGTCGTGTTTGCTCAGTTGTGTTGTGTGACTGTTAGTCAGGACATTACTTCTCTTTTGAAGGCTAAACATGGTTTGTTTTAGAGTAGACTCATCGCTTGATGATGATGCTTTTGTCCTGCTGGCTCTTCCTGACAGTAAGGTCCTTTTTTTTTAATGTGCTGCTTAAAAAAAAAAAAATCTCTTTGTTAATCTGACACATTAGATCAATGTTACAGATACTGTAAAACAGCTAATGTCAACATTTTAGGTTTAAAATCCAGGATAAATAATAAAATATCTTCTCCTCTGTGATGATATCTTTGAGACAAGACATTTAGTGAATCAACCAGTTAACAAGATGATCATTCTCTTTAAAAACACAAGTGAGTTATACCGATTGATCTATAGTACCTGTCAAACAAGTACATCAACCTGCCAGTCTGAAACCATGTTGTTTTACCAGGTCAAGTTTCCTCTGTAAATCAGATATTCATTCGTGAGAGACATGAAAATACACATCAAATATACACTGTGGCATTCGTGACATAGCTGAAGTTGGCAGCCCTGAGTGCAGAGGTTGATCTGCCATCAACAAACTGTAGGAGTCTAACCTGCATCCATATTGTGCCGACTGCAGGTGCAATGGCAAATGACTTGAGTTATAGAGGGATGTCCAATTTGCAGACTGAGCTTGTGTTTTCTCTAAGACAGTGGCCAGAGTAAATATATACACACAATAGCATTATGACAAACCAATGGTCTGCAGGAACATATGCATATGAATGCACGCACACACAGATGCTGCTTTGCCTTGCAAAATTCTGTTTTACAAATTCACCACAGCAAGAATGTTTTGCGAATCCATTCAGTTCTCAGCACAAGCCTCTGTCAATGAAGACAAAAGCACACAGTTAAAAGAATGGGTGAAATGCAGATTTATTGTAAAGCTTACCTAGGACAATATCAATTAGCTTTGTTCTAAATTTCTGGTTTTCCTTATTGACACATGACAGCCAGGGCTTTGGCTATTAAGCCCTGTGATATGTTATGACAACCTCTGCAAACAGTAATCAAACTACATTAGATAACATGGGACTGATATAGCCTGCCTGCCCCCTCCTGCTGTGCGTGTCACACCAACCAGCACACAGACTTACCATTATAATGTTGTCTATCGTGCCCAAGATTAATTTCAGCAAAGACCATTAGGAAATATTAGTTATAAGTTTTCTATTCTCTATAGAAATATAACAAAGTTACTGCTATTAGATTCAGGCTTCACTCAGTCATATGAGAAACTCTAGTTCTATAATGCAACTGTGAACAGAGTTCAAAAGCATTCATTTCTTTCACATTAAGCACACATTATGCTACAGTGCTTCATAAGCATTGCCAAAATAATCTGTGTCACCAAATCTGAGCCAATAAGGATTCCAGAAGTCTAGTTAAGTGAAGCTATAGAAATAAATATTGTTGTTAAGTGTTCTACAACACTTAACAACAATACTACCTCATTAATATTCCACACAGATGCTTGAGTCTTAAGTTTTCTCTTACATACAGCATGACTGAGTGTTGACACTGACATCTGATAGCTTCATATTTATTTTAAATTATGAAACAGTGCTAAGCAGTACTAGAAAAACCACTCCAGGCTGATGATTCAGACTCTCATACAATAGCTCAAATTGCAAAACAGTTAAAGGCTGTAATAATGGGGACATTAAAATGCAATATACCCCCCTTTTATAATTTGTAAACTAAGTGTTCATTTCTTTCTTCAGGCAAAACATGGGCAATGTAAGCAGGGTGTTTTGGGACTTAGGCAATACAGACAAGATTTACAGCCTATGCCTACGCTTAACATGTAAAGCAATCACAGGTTAACAGGTGACAACCAGAGCAAAGAACCGTTAGGTGAAGACTAAGTAGCTCCTGCTACCTCTCCATAGACACAAAGTCACAGAGAGACTGGATGCACGCACAAATACAAAGATATACAAGGAAGTGCAGCTTATTACATAAGGAGGAAACTCACCGTCATGTTCCATGACTTTGACCCAGGGAATATTATCAGCAGTGTGAGTTGATCCTTGCCTCTTCCCGACACACAACCTCTCTGCCTCCCTCCCTCCCCCTGCCAACTCCCCCTCCCTCTTTCTCACAGTCTGCCTTCTACTCCCTCTCTGTTCTACCCCTCCCTGCCTCTCTCAGTCTCTCTCCACTGTCTACTACTCACTTGCTCCTCCTCTCTTCCTCCCTCCCATCTGCACCCCCCCCCCCGCTCCAATAAAGACCATTAAAAGTTAATGTTTGTTTCCATCTCAGGTCTTCGTTCTCCCTCAGATCTGCGACTCATCCTGTGTTTCTCTTCATCTCCCTTACAGTCAAGTTTTTCCTTCTTCTTATGCCTATCCAGTCTGGCTCCAGGCTCATCCATTTTTTTTAATTTAACTCGACCCCAATGCATTGAAATCCCACAGTGATGTAAAAGAGAAGGAGAGGAAAGCATATTCACTGTAATGGGATGAAGATTCAAATATATAAATAAAATAAATTAAAAAAATAAGGTGAAGGAAAATATGGCACAGCACACGCAATCATCCACATACACACACAGATGATAGTGTAAATACTGCATAGAATTAGCACATGCCAGTCCAAATAATCTATTTAACACATTTTATTGTTGCATATTTGTTGACGCGTTGACAATTGTTTACCTAAACCTTCATGCCAGTAAATCAAACTCAACTGAACTGAATACTTGCATGGGTTTCCTCTGAGCTCCTCTTGCAAAGATGTGTGTGTTAGTTTACTTCACAGGTGCACAATTAATTTTCCCAAGAGGCCACATAAAAAAAAACGGGAATGCTGTGGAGGGCAGCACCAATAAATTTATAAAGGGATAAAATTAATATAAGCAGTGTGACCCTCCACAATAGTCCCAGTTTCTCACATGTCCCCTTGGGAAATTTAATTGCCCACTCTTGGTTTAACTGGGGATTGTAAGTTGGCTGTAGGTGTGGATGTGAATGTGTAGTTGTCTGTCTTCTGATTTAGCTATATGACGGTGAACTACCCAGTCTGTACCCACCTTAAATCCAATATAAGGTTCGACTCCCCCGTGACTCTAAGCAGGATAAGCAGTTAAGAAAATGGATGACTGAATTGAATTTGAAAATACAATTAAAATAAGCAGAAGGTGTTGTACTGTGTATGTAAAATGTCTCTAATACAGTGATATAAAACATTGTAAATCTGCATAGATCAAGTTGTGTCACATAAAAAAGTGCCTCATACCAGCTGAACCAAAAAACATACAGAGCTAATTATATTTTTGCACTAACATGAACTGAGCAAACATATTTTTAGCCATAATTCAAGAATTCATACAGTAAAACTGATATATTTAATATACTTTTTAATTCAAAGTGACAAAGGTAAACTTAACTGTGTTACGGTTTAAAAGGAGATGGACCCAAATGCTTGACACTGAGGCTTTACTAAAAAAAAAGCAAGCCTTTAACAGCCAATAACTTGCAAAAAATCCAGAAAAAAACCCCCCACCAAGTCCAGGTTGCTCTGAGCAAAACCTTAATCCAAGAGGGGCACAAGTGAACTGGCATGTGAAATCTGAAGGGGGAGAGAGAAGAAGAAGAAATAGAAAGGGCTGATTGGACACAGGCGAAACCAATGGGAATGGGTTAGACAATCACAAAAGAGGGAAAACAAAGGAAGCATAAACACCAGAGATGCACAAAGAAACTCATTACCAAAATAAAACAGGAAGTCAGAACAAGGAAAGACAAGTAAACAGACACACAAACAGAGGCAGACAAAGACAAGGAAACACACTGGGAGACACCCGGAAAATATGAAAAATAGAAACACAAGAAAGAACATCAATTAAATACATATTGACCAAAACTCAAATATGGGACAGGAAACCAAGACCACTACACACTGTTATAATGCTCTGAACAAACAAAAGGAAAAAAAAAATCCACAGCATAACAGGGGAAATAGAAACATGGATTGCAGCCATATTTCACAATGTTTTTTGGGTACTGAATATAATATATGTTAGCAATAC